>JAGDQP010008037.1:0-64674 GCA_022664845.1 Lepisma saccharinum | reverse complement strand
CCTCTATAGTCATATACCAACCTATTTCCACCTTCTCTTTTGCTTACTACTAAGCAGGGAGCTGCGTACGGACTGTTAGAGGGGTGTATTTTACCGGCCTTTAGTAATTTCTGAACTTCTTCTTCGATTACCTCGCGTTCTCGTGCTGTTGTTCTATAAGGTGGATACGCGACTGGAATTTCTGATATTAATTCCAAAGGGAACTCATAGAGATGGGTGGTAGTCACTTCTGATAGGTCCCAGGCAAGAATATCTTTGTATTTCTGCATTAAATCTACTACTTGCTTTCTTTCCTCGGTGGTGAGAGAAGATCCGATGTTCAATTCCTTATCTAAATCATGCTCTTTACTTGAGCTTCCCGGTGGAGGGGTGGGAGGAGCAGATAGTGAATCAGATGTCAGTGAGGAAAAATTTGAGCTGAAGGGAGGTGGAGGATCGTAGTCCACTACTTTAGATACTTCAAAAATCTTTCCTATAATTTCTCCCTTGGGAATTTTCACTGGGATGCTTTTGTAATTTAATACAGGAATTACATTCTCTGGGGAAGTACCGTCCACCAATGTCGGTAGAGTAAAACATCTATATTTGTACGTCAATCCTCCTGAGTTTTGTACTACAAAATTTTCTTTCGGAACTTCTTTCATTCGTATGCGTATCAGCTCTGCTGACGTCGGTGGGATCACAATCTCTACGTCACTACATACGTAACGTTTTCCGCAAGGAGGTTCCGGCTCTATTTGAGAAAGTTGTTGTAAAACTACTTCTGGTGTTTCTATTTCCTCAGTTTGCGTTTCTTGTGTATTAGACTGCACTTCCTGGTGTTGTTTCCGTACCTTGAACTTAGAAAATGAATGAGCAGCCTCATTCTGTCTATTTCTGGATTGATTCACGTTAAATTTGGCTCTGTTTTGACGACGCGTGATGTTGGGAGACCTAGAATAACTATAATCTCTTTGTGGTTTACTATATCTCTGATTACTAGAAGAATGTATTCTATTTTGAGTCTGTTTGTTAGTAGGTCGTAGTTTCCCTTTCCTTGTCAGATAACATACATCCGTTAGATTTAATCGTGGAGTTCCTTTAGAACTCGGACTCGGAAGTGGTTTTGCAAAGTTAATTCTTCTATAAAATTTTCCTTGAGTGTCTTTCAGATCAAGACAATTCTCTCTTATTGTTGACACATATTTAGAAATGAAATCGTACCCAAGAATAACCGTATGGTCGGTAATGTGGGTAGGTAAGATGGCTACTTGTAACCACAGTCGTTTTGTGTAACCACGGTAGTCTGAGAGATAAAAAGCAACTCTAACTACTGGTAAAGGATCTGTGGGATCTTTTCCCAATGCTTGTATCCTTACTTTACTTTTCATTCTTTTCCCTAAGTTGAAATTTGCTGGAAAAAGGGAAGAACTTACTATTGAAAGCATAGCTCCAGTATCTATTAAGCCTCGTACACGGTTGCCAAATATTTTCATTTGTACTTCCGGTAGTTGTCTTACAACATTTTCGTTTTTCTGTGCGGATCTGGTATCCGTTCGGTTATAATACACCTTTGCTGATCGATATGCAGGGATTGTTTTTGTAAACTTAGAAGTAGTACACTTCTCGTATCCTGAAACTCGAAGTGAGTTAGTGGGTCGTACGTTAGAGAAAGGAAGAAATTGTCTATCCGTTTTCTTAGGTAAAGAAGCGTATGCTTCTTTAGCCAAAATCGCGGACCTTTCCAATTTTAGCAAGATTTCTATCGCTTGTGAGACATTTTGCGGTTCGGCGAGTACTAAATCTTTCACATATTTCGGTAGGATTGCTCTACGAATGTGGAAGATCAGTTCCGCATCTGGGATCGTAGGAAAAATTTCCTTCCATTCTTTTACGTATTTATACACAAACTCCTGGACAGATTCCGACGGTTTTTGTCTTCTTGAACGCAGATCACTTTGAAGAGTAATACGAAACACGTTTTCTGGGAAAGCTGCACATACGTATGCTTTAAAGTCATCGTAACGAGTGAAACTATTCAAAGTAGCACTCCTACAATAAATCCAGGTTTCTGCTTTTTCCTTAAAACAGAGTAAGCAATACCGAATTTTCTCTGACTCGTTCCATTTATAAATATTCGCTACAACTTCAAATCTAGCTAAAAATCTAGTAATGGATTCCTCTTGGGATCCACCAAAAATTGGTAAATGAAGATTAGGAGAGAGAGTTGGAAAATTACTGCTTTCTGCTTCTGGTTTCTCAGAGTTCGGAGACTCAGCTTGTGGAGGTGTTATAGTTTCTGGTGGTTTGACCTGGTTATCTTGTGACTGTCTTTTTGGAGCTGGATTGTGATCATCCTGCTCTATGTCTTCCTGATGTCTTACCTCAGGAGCATCTTTGCTTTTGGTTGCGACTACTTGGCGTCGTTTTCGTGGAGCTGGCGTGGGGCGAGTTGGTAGTGGACCAACTTCGAACAAAGCCTCTATCTCTGGAATGTTTTTAACTATCGGTGATGTTGGTCTTGGTGACGTGGATAATGGGGTTACGTTACCCAAAGATGTTTGTACACCTTGTAATGAATCCTTTGCTAGTTGGGGTACTTGAAATCTCGGTGCATCTTCGAAGATATCGTATATAGGCGCAAAGAAATCAGGGTCCTCGTTCGTCGTACTAACCTGTTCCATTTCCTGTTCCAAATTTACTACTAAGTTCTGGTTATCCGCGGAAAGTGGAGTGGATGTGTAGCGTGGCAGCACATCTCGAGGCGAATTTGGGTTGAGTAAAGTTTCATTCGCTCCTATCTCTAGAGGAGGTTCGAAACTATCCCAACAAGGCTCTTCATCCGAAGCAGGAGAAGAATAACTTTCCACAATTTCATCATCCTCGATTTCTTGCTTAACGTTTGGAACCAATAAATAACTAGTGTCATCACCTTCTCGCACAGAAGGCCATACCGATGAGGTGCCACAGGTGGGAGCTGGGGCAGAAAAAGTAGCTAACACGTTGGGTGCTTGCGCGATTTTACAAGCGTGGGGAGTTACAAGTCTAGAGGGATCGATATCAATACCGTAATTCAGATACTCAGTCTGCCTACATTGTAAACACGGAAGTCTCGCTATTTTTTCTAACTTCTTTTGAGTTAGTTTGCGTTTCCCGAACAAAGGCATCTTGACACAAGTTCAGATTACACAACCAATACACCAATAGAAAACCATTCACTAAGAGAAATACATCTTACTTACTAACATGCGAAAAAGAAACATAACATCATAATGTTTTCATGAAACTCACTTTCCCTTTCTTAAAAAGAATTAAGAGAAAAAAAAATCATTTTGTTGTTGCAGCTGTCTGCATTTCAATTTTTTTTTTTTTTTTTTGACCACTAATCAGTGAAATATTGGATATTTCAAGTCTGATTTTACCCGGCGCAAACTACACCATTTCTTGTGGCATCATTTTTAACTCTAGGAGCGATACCAAGTATGCGGGCGTTATAAAGCAACCTTTTCAGGTTTCAGGGGTCTCAGAGGTAGATTAATTTAGGTACGTTGATTTACTCGGGCGTGGTCATTCTGCAGCAATGTGCTTCAAGGCAAACAACAAATAATTAACATTTAAATAACAAGTTTATTTACATAATAAAGAAAACATAAAAATGGGGTTCGATACAACAAAATTAATTACATCTTAAAATAATTCACTTGAAAACTTTAAAAATTAATTCTACATCGTTTCGATCTAACTAAGCAAAACAACGACAGGCTGTCCTATTTATTTCAGATAACTGAATTTAATTTACAATACAACTGGTTCAAATAATTATCTAATATCGAAGTTTCAACTTCTTCCTGAAGAAGACCTTGGATGGTTGCACGAAAACATGAAAATAGGACATGTTACAACTCTGGGGATAAAGTGTGTTTCATCTACTGGAAATTCTAAGTTCTAAAATAAACTTTACTAACCTGATAGAATAGTTGAGAATTCTAAGTTCACGTATAGATGTCGACTATCAACTCACTCTCAGTCTCCTGGGGTGATATTCCTTATAAAATTCATGACCTTAGACCTTATATAGGGGGCTTCGAGCTAACGCCCCGGAAGGTTTACTTCCACAATCTCGACGTTTCACCATGAACACGTAGCCTTTCCGCAATTATCACACGATGCCATATTTGGTAAAAAGATAGGAATTGAGGAGAGGATGTTTTGGGGTGTTGAGTAACTGTTACTACGCATCACTTGACCACAAACTCTCCTTGAGAATGTCTGTTTTGATCTTATCTAGCCCGTCCTATGATATTGTCTTCCTCTGCTTGTCCATACTCATCCTTCCTGAATTGCGTAAAACAGGACTTTTCATATTTAATCTCTACCACATTCATGACAAGCTTCCTTGACAGCTAACAACTGACCTTGCTAAGTTGCTGTCATATTTCTGAATTTCGACGTTGCTAAGCAGGGAATCGACAAATATTCTTTCAACAGGCTTTATACTATTTCTCTTGTATTTTAACGTTACTCAAACTAGGAGTCTCGCTCCAATCGTGGGTCAAAACTTAAGGTGAAGCAAAATCTAGGATAGGGTGGGTAAGACGTAATCCTATTTCGCCACAATATTCGAAATAAAACGACTGTGTACAAGAAATAAAAGCAACAAAACCTATATATCTAGATATTTTCAAAATAAATAAGTGACCATTTTACTTGTATAACTTACACTAAACTCTAAACCTTGAAGAAAGAACAAATTAGATGAAATTATTATCATGATATGGCAACTGTATTCGTAATCGATTCGTTCAAATTTGAATTCGAATTTGCACTTACTGTATTTATGATCTTTAGGTAACATCTCAGGCTTCAATTTATTCGATATTGTTCAGGTGATTAGAATAATTAAGAATTAGAAATTGTTCTTTTTGATATCCTGGTTGTCAATGACGTCAATATTATTCATTCACTTATTGTTCAAGTTGATGAAAGACAAATTTGATTGCTGTCCTACGTTCGGTCTAATGTAACTACAATAATAAAGTTCAGTCTGTAACTTAGATCGATTTTAATTGTAGTATAAGAATTCAAGGTTTGTGGTGTCGGTCCTGTTGTCTTGGAGGCGTACTATTACCTAATAAAGAAGGGCACTTAATCAACTTTTGCTACTACAGGTAGCGTCAGAGTTTTGCCGTTCTTCCAAAATGAACAATTTTATCATACAAGACTTGTTATGGCATGAAGCATAAAGATAAAGCTGAAGTTATAATCTCAGCAGGTCAACTATAGGTCCCTCACAACACGTAGGAAGGGGTCATGCTAAGTTTAATGGTAACTGTACATTGCTTTAATACATTCATATTTTTAGGGCACTATATTTACTTAGTATTTTGTATTTTTAGACCTGATAAATGTCCTAAGGACCCTTACAAGTTCTTTTATGGACCCCACTATCATGAAGGGCATTGAAAAGTGTTTTGAGGGCCCATGCGTCACAATGCCTATTACCACGACGGCCATTTAAGGTTTTACATATTTTCAGCTTCTCTGAGACTTGTTAGTAATGAAAATAAGTTTAAAAAAATATACTTTCCATGAGAATAATCAATTTCCACCGCATTAGAGGTATCCAATTTGATTTCTCCATGATTTTCTAAGAAGAAATGGTATAATTTTTAAAACTGGCAGTTTCATGGCTGGTTTTGACTCTATGAGAAAATATGTTCTTTAAAACGCTGTGGCAGTCCATAAAAAATCAGATTAAGATACGAATGCTGCAGAAACGTCTACCTTCTATTGAAAAGTGGTGCAGATCTTGGAATGCTTTTAAATCAGAATCTGGAAAATTTGGCGAGTGATTCAGATTAAAAGAAGAAGAAACATTCTGCAAAGGTTAAGAGACATTGTGAACTTCATTGCTCGCCAGAAATGGGAAAGAAAAGATCTCGCCGACTGGTGCTGCCACACACCAAAAACTTGAAAAGATTTGTACAAGATGGAATAGAAAATATTTACCATTAAAAAGCATTTTCCGTAATGACATGGCTCCTGATCATGTACAGTGATACTGCTACAAACACTTTATGACATCGGATATAATGCAAACTTTGATTCAAAGATGCGACCGTCTTTCAGACCCGTTTTGAAGAACTGGTGCAAATATGATAACATTATTAGGAGTCGCGTGTCTGGAACATTGTTCAACAGCACAAGAATGTCTTCCTTCCGGAAGCGCTTTGTCAGAAAAAAATAAATAAATACGGAGACCGCCGAAGTAGTGTAACGTGTATGAACGGATGTGACGAAATAAATACACAAACGTAGCACAGCAGTAAATACGTTGCAATCCACAATGTGGCACATAATTCACGACAATTTGTCATTTTAACTCCAACACGCTTTGAGGGAATGTGGTAACAAGGAAACGATCACCAGCGCCAGAAAATTGTACGAGCGCTAGCTTGCTGGAGGGAGGAGTTGCAGTAGGTGGTTAGTCTATATGAAAGCCTTATCTACCTCGATAACACTAACAAACCTTAAACCATTTTCTACCAAGCAAAAAAACGGTACAAAAGTCGTTTTTGAAAGGGTTCATGGTAGTGGCGGTTTCCGTTTCCGATAAAAATTTACGATTTTGCGAGTGGGAAAAATGTGAAGATCAATGCGCAGTAGTTCCCGGAGAACGTCGTTATTTACGATGAAGACATCCCTTGTTTGTATGGTGAGGAGGAATCTCACGTCTGGATCCACATGGATAAGGCGTCCAGCCATACTTCTTGATCTTATATCACCTACTACATCAGAAAGGAGGCTGAGATGGGCATCCGTGTCATCCCGTTTTTGTCAGTCCCCGGATGCATTCCCCGATGGACTTTTACACTATTGCTCCCTTGAAGAGAGGTTCAGGATGTTCCATCACTGTTGAGGGACTTTGTGAAATACATAAACAGGTCTTGGACAACATTCCGCTTGCGCAACTGCGGCGAAGCCTTCTACATCTTAACTGAATCAGTCTTCTGTACTCACGTTACAAGAGGAGTAAAGAGTTAAATTTTCAACACAACCTTGCATGTTCCTTCCAATTTTTTTTTATGTAAGTTAATATTTTTCTGTTTATGTAAGTTAGTTGTTATTGTTATGTAAATTAATAAAATGTTAAAGCCTTTTAAAATATATTCAAGAAAAATGTTTTATTGTAAATGCTTTTCCCGGCTGGGCCCTTTGGTTACCAACTCGCCCCTGGTTCTCTGAACACACACATGCAATTTTAGCGTTATCCGTTCTGTCTACCAGTACGTGCAGAAATAAAGGAAGATGAAGGAGAATTAGGAGAAACATGCAGACAATGGATACTGCGTATATATATATATATATATATATAGTAAATGTTGTAATTAGCTTTGACATTATGAACCTACAAGTTAGCTAGGTGGAATAATCAGAAATACAAACAACTTTAATACATTTATTCTCACACAGATATCGCTGGGGTTACTTCAGAAGCCAAGGTAGATGTATTGCGTTGAATAAACTTGGATTTGTTTTCGTGAAAGGAAAGCTAATTCCTTCCTTGTCACACAACTGTTGTTGCGACTTTTACACAAAAGTTGAATTATAGAAACTTTTGTTATGGATTGAACTCAACATCTCTTCCAACTCTAACACTAACAAAGAGTTATATTTTTAAAGATTTCACTCGTAGGAACGCTGTAAGCTATTAAAATAATATTTCGTAAATTAAATAAAACGTCAAAGGTTTTACAAAGAATGAAATTGCTCATCAAGTGGAATCTTTAAAAGTATGACTCTTTCTTGGTGTTAGAATTGGAAGAGATATTGAGTTTAACTTGCATTTCTTCTCAGGTTTTTGTATTTCAGAACAGAAGCTTAATGAGAGAAGCACGTAAATTGACACACCTTTATAGATTATTAGTAGGAAGAAGATTTAATCATCTAACATACTCATTATAATGAGTTCCATAATCAATTTAGATCATTACCTTCAGTATTATCATGAACCTTCGCTTACATACTTAGCTGAATTATATAAACTGGATGCTTAAAAAGATTTAATGAATTCACGGTATCTACCAAGGACTAGGTCTGCATGAATTCATGGTATCTACCTTTCATGAAGAGAACATAAGTAAAGGATCTTAGTAATAGGTCTTAGGATAAAGACATCTTTTCCGAGAAAATGCAAATTGAGTTTAAATATAAGATAAATCTAAAGAGAATGCGCGGTAGGATATATTCCTTTTCTATCTTTTTCTTTAAATTCCTTCTGCAAGATAAACATTAAGAAACTCGATTTTTGACAGGGGGTGAGGTGGCATTGAGTCATAGATTTATGCAGAAAGTTAATTATTATTGATTTATTGTGCAAGCAGTCTATGCCATTTGGAATTACTTTCCTAAGAAATAACAGATCAGAAATGATACGTCTTTGCTCTAAAGTCTGAAAATTAAATCTTTTAATGATTGTACTCTATTTTTCATAAGTAAGAATAGATCCGAGTTATATATGAGTTAGAAATTTAAGAAATTAGGATTGTATTTTCTCTAGTTATTGCAGATTTTTAGCTGAGAGAAATTCCAAATATAATAGTAGAGGCATATTCAAATTTGGAACAAACATTTCTAAGCTATCACAGTGAAGACACAAGTACCCCAAAAATAAAGTTTTAATTGAATCTCTTCCGTGATTGGTTAGGAGCAAGTGAAAGAGATCTTCAGTGTTTTGTAACGTTGTGCTGTTGTAATTTTAATGTTATTTCGTGCGATGAAGGTACGTTTAATTGTTTTAAGTTAACTTGTAAGTCCTTTAGGCAACTTTGGCTTGCGCCGGATGAATGATGATGGGATGAATTGGTGGAATGAAGATAGTTAGTGGGAGGAAACGGGGGAAATGGACTGACTACCCTGAAACTTTGTATCTAGTAGTTCTCAATAGCAAGGATTTCGATTTTGAAGCAAAAAAAAAAAATCAATTTTGAAAACCAGCATGACGTATAGACCTGACCTAGTACATGTTGACAAGAGTGAAAGGAGAACGAACAACTTTGCTTATTCCATGGGAGATTGTTAAAACCAAATAAAGAAAACTTACACCGTTAGTACGCGATTGCCGTTTCTAAGAAGTGAAAACCGTAACAGACCGAAAAATAGAGAGAATTGTGTAAACACTAAAGTTCAAATTGAAATAGAAATTGATAGTAGTGATTTTGTGAACTCTTCCTTATCACGGGAAAGTAAAGAAAATCTAGGTTTTATTCGCACTTATTACTAGCTGATGGTGCCAATAAAGGAGAAAGTAAGAAATTAATGCTTGATAAACATAACATACTAAACAAATTACTCTGTTTAAATTAATATGTCACTTTCTCTATGTCAAACATAAAATCAAGGCTTTACTTAATAACCTGCTGTAATACTAAAATAAACATTTGCTCTTGAAGAGAGATTTTTTTTACAGGAAAAATGGTACTAAACTCTAAAGGAACTTATTTTGACTCAATTATTTTTTTTCCAAATTTTCAAACTAATAGCAGGAGGGACGACGCAAGGAAAATAAATTTCACTAATTTCAACCTAAACAATTTTTTTTTTTCAACTTAAAATGACGAAATACAGTAGAGAAATTCTACGTAGATTTGGACATAAATATTCTCCTTGGTTGACTTCGTGTGGCGGCTTTGTCTTCCAGTCTTTTTTTCCTCCTGTATCCTGGCCAATGATAAATATCATTCCAGAAACCCTGCCTGTTCCTTGCTTTACTCGTATCGGAGAAAAATGAACAATATTCTGGTTAGAAATACGGAAAAAAGAAAGAAAAAAAGATACGTGAGAAATATTTATGAAAAAAAAAATAGTACAAAGAGAGATAGATAGAAATTGACTTTTGCAAAGCATGCTTCTCATATCGTTCTGTGTTTATTCATCTTCCTTGCTCTGTCTTGAGTTCACCATCCACAAATACTACGATCATCTAGCTACCTTCGTGCCCCACCCCACTACTTTCCATGTTCTATGTGGCCCCAACACCTTTATCCTCTAGGGAAGAAAGATGAGCAAAGGTTTACATAAAGAAATTGTCTTACGTAAATCACATGACCTCATTTTCGCACCAAGAAAACGTGCTTCGGAGGAGAACAGCTATGTATCATTGCGAGGTGATATTTTTATGGGCTTGGTTCACGCGAGAGAAGAATCTCGATGCATATACTGGATAAAGTTACGTAGGCTGAATGACTGGGATGCACATGTCAAGATAATACATCAATTCTCTTTTTCTCTCTCTCTCTCTCTCTCTCTCTGCAGTTTTTTATGATTTAAGAAGTGCAGAATTTTTCTTAGAATTTAATAAGGGAAAACTAATATTTTTCTGGAAATGCAGTGGAGAGAAAAGTGAATATTTTTAGCTAGACCATTCTTATTGCTTACACAAAATCATTGCTATGCACTATTTTTTTTTTAATTAACAGATGCTTCAACCTCTAATAATAGATCATTACACCGGTCGCCCTTATATTTTACTGGGATAATGGGGATAAATTGATCTGATTAGCTGAATATTCAGAAGACTGTGAGGATGTGTGAGGAACAGGATGATTGAAAGTAAATAAGACTTGACGAAAAGAATCTTTACTGACAGATGAAGGTTGCATTTCGCTGCCACTGCACATTTTCAGGCTAACTCTTCCCCCAGTCTTACAGTCAACACAAAATTTAATTAATACACTTCAGTAGGAAAGTCAAATCTTACTCCTTTGCTACTCCAGTTGGAACGATTTCGTACCTTGATTGTAATTGCAACTCATAATGTGCGCAATGTGCCTGGGCACGTACTAGCAAGACAGTTATATTAAAGTGGGTTTCGTAACACATTAGTACAACGTCAACACTCTATTTGAAATAAAGTACCAGATGATAATCAGAGTAAATTATTAATAGTTTTAGGCGTACCAGTAGACCCTCGGAGACTACTTTCAATAGAGTTAGTCTAAAGCTGGTAGGTCCTTCTTTATTTAAATACTCTTCTCCATGGAAAGACTACAAGTAATTTGTCTTTGTGGCAACAAAAACTCAAGGGTAGAAACAAGGATTCTTCTAGGGTTTTCAGTTTAGAGGGATGCAACACCAAAATTGGGAGGGTGGATCTTGAAGGATTTTTATTCAATTTTTACTATAAAAATTTTAATGTTGGGGATTGATCGTGAATGTAGAAGGGTGACAACCCCGCAATTTGGAGGGTCTGGCAGAATCACTGGATAGAACTTATTAAAAATCTTAAGACTACATCTGGAAATTATTATAAAAGGGACAATGAATGCAATTATAGGTGTAATCCATATGTTAAAAGAAGTTTGTTAAAAAGGCTTTGTCCAGTCCGGCCGGCCGCTCTACTGCACCGATTTTGATCATTCTTTTTTGTATTTCTTAATTATCACGTAGATGAGCCATCAATAAGCCGCACTCCTCTCCATCAAGTCTGAACTGAACGAGGAGTGTTCTTCCCTACACATAGGAGAGTCTGGTTACAATAAAGAAGGCACAGCCCGTGACGTGGAAGCGAGTATTGTTGAATGGCCCAATGACTGTTGTCAACATATTATATTCACCCTGCACCAACGGGCGGGTACTTTTTCTAGTGTAATTTATTCTTATTTCTGTGCAACAATGATAAAATGTTTACAAAATTTGGAAGTGAATAAAACAATGTCATTCATTTTATAATGCATTATTTCCTGTAACTTTGTTATTATTATGCATTTATGCTGTAAAGACTCGAATGCAATATTGAAACTGCGAAAAAGTAGTTGAATAATAATAATATTTCCCAGTTTAAAACCACATTATGTTATGCAAATTTGTTACATTAGTGTAACGAGTCGAATACAATTTGCAAACAAAATAAATGGAAACTAAAAATTGTTAATAACACATATATATCATCTCTTAAACCTCTACACCTTTAAAACAGATCTTAGTCAGAGGCCATTAATAAATTTAGTGAATGTATAAAGCTCTTTTGTTTATTTTCATGAAACCGTTTTCGAAATAAACTTCCCGAGTTGTAGTACAAAAAAAAACTTCAGTTCTTAATTCCATACTTCAGCACCATGATTTAAGTCACAAAAAAGTTTTAAGTATGTCCTCCAAAAGAATCTTCAGTTGCTCAATAATAATATTCCCCTTCTTCCATCAAACAATAGATTGTAATAATAATGTGGGACTATCTAGATGAGTAAATATTTAAGATTGTTTTAATGAAAGATTTGAAAACAGGAGATTTATGAACAAATAATATTGTTAGATTTGAAAAGCTGTGCTTCTGTGGGTGAGAGCAAAAAAAAAAAAAAATGAAAATGGAATAAGAAACAAATTAAAATCAATTTTATTAAATTTAAGAATTTTGAAAGAAATGTTCGAGTAATAATATGAGAGAGAGAGAGAGAGAGAAAGAAAGAAACGAAAAGAAATTATGAAAAGAATTCCACGTATTCAGTATTAAAATTCTTTTCAAAATCTCCCCCCTCAAGAAAAAACTTCCTTTTTTTATCTAACTAAATGGAAGAAAACTTTTTATTTCATGGAATTTTAATCCTAAGAGTCCAGACAGAAAATCCCTATTCTCTTTTTCTTTCTTTCTTTCTTCTCTTTCCCTTCTTTCTTTTCTCTAGCGGAGAGATTCTGGGACAGTTGAAAGAAGAAACAAAGAGTATGATGAAAAAGTAAGATAAAAATAGTTCGAAATTAAGAATCATGGCGTCTTAGTTATTATTTGCACATTTTAAAACCACAAAAACTCATTATTGCTACCCCCCCCCCAACACACACACACAGAAAAAAAAACTTAAAATAGTCTTTGTGGAGAGAAAATACTATTTATAATTTAATGAAAAAGCTACTACTTCATTACGTCGTTTTAAAAGTTGTTTACATAATTCTGTTCTCATTTTCTTACTGGTAAAAGGCAAATCTTCTTTTTTCACGAATGAAATTTTTGAAAGAAGATTAAGATTGAAGTCATTATGAACTTTACTTATATACTACATCTAAAAGGAAGTGATTTAATACGAGGGTTATTCAAATAATGAGTTTCCCTATTCTACCATCTGCAGCAGACACCACAGGAAAAAAAAAAACGTGCTTTGTCTATTTTCTTGGTTTTACAGGAGTGTTTTAAACGTTTTAGAAGTATCATTACGTATACCTGAACATTAAATAAAGATTTCCTTGTAGCAGACACACTACGCATTCTATCTTCATGCATAATGGCTTGTTAAAAAGGTTCTTCAGAGAGCTAAATGATGACACTCTTAACTTAATTCCGCTAGAAAATGGGCAAAGTACGTGGTTTTCATATGACATGAAGAGAAATAAGTATCTTTACGCTATTTTTTCAAATAGTCCCCAGAGACATACAGACACTGGTCGTACTGTTGCATAAGTTTCAAATATGCTCTCTTAATATATTCCTTTAACTTTGTTTCGGTTTATTAGAAATATTAAACCTGGTTTCCCGGTTTACCTTGAAGTAAAGTCGTTGGACGGTAGTACTTAAACAAAAGGCTAGAATATCCGCAGTCGGAATTAGCAACCTTTGAATTTAGATTAAAAGGTAGAAGTTGTTTCGCCTACATGTATTGCAAGATACTTCAGATTTTATTCAGTGAAAGTCATGGCGATTCTTCATTCGCAATGGCTGAAACTATCTTTTATCATATCCTCAAGAAATAAGAAGTTATTGAGTCATAATGATCATGTATATCATTTTCATTCCTGTTACTCCAACAGGCGCTAATGGTGCTGTGAGAAAAGAAATATTTGTTCTGCTCGGTGTATCACTACTTGCAATGATGACAGAGTGGAATTGCTCAAAGATGGTACAAATGATCACTTTCACGGAACATGTACAGAGTCGAAAATCCGTCAGCTAAGATCAACTTTGAAATGTAATGCTGAAGAGCAACCTAATGCTCCCCCATGAACAATTGTGAGAGAAACATTAGTCAGTGTTCAAGAATAGGAAATACTGGTGCAATTACCGGACAGAAATACGTTGACAAAGTCTGTACGGCGAAATTAGCAGCATAACAGACCTCGTCTGCCCCAAAATCTCCAACAGTGTGAGATAATGCAATCGTACACAGTTGGTTAAGCCGGCGATATATTTTTTTTCTTCAGTTAGATTCTGGGTTGAATGATCCGAATCGAATTCTAATGTAGTTCACGAACCATGATTTCGTTCTCCTCGCTGAAAGTGACAGAATACTTTGTGATGGCATCTTAGGAAGACTTCACTGTTAGGAAGACTGAAGATACATATTCGCGTGTTTATGAAGTACTCAAGAATTATGGTAATGAACATGGGATCCGTCTTCAACCAAGAAAAATATTAATGGATTTTGAAGTTGCGGACATCAACGCAGCACGAGACTCATTTCCAGATGCAGCGGTCAAAGGATGTTTATTCCATTTCACACAAACTATTTGGCGTCAGTGTTGTAATCACGAACCAGTACCAGAATATAATGACCCTCAGAATGCAAGAGTAAGAAACGAAGCGCGAATACTACTTGCTTTGCCCTTCATTCCATTGCATGACTTGTTAGATGCTTTTGATAACATTACTGAAGATATGAATGGTACAGTTCAAGATGTCGTTTCTTACATGGTATCGAATTACGTTAGAGGAAGACCTGCTAAAGGACGAAGAGGACCTGTCCCTCCACATTTCCCACTGAAGTTGTGAAATGTTTCTGAAAGCACTCTTGCAGGTGAAGAGAGAACTACAAATGCTTTTGAAGCCTTCCTTTCGAAATTTCAAAAGATGGTGGGCGTCCATCATGCATCAATATGGAAGTTCCTTGAAAATATCAAGAAAGAACAAACGAGTACGCGACGGTCACCAACATATTCGTAATCCTGTGTCCAAGAATTATGTGACAAACCATAGAAGAATACAAAGGATTGTGGAGAACTACAGAAATTACAGAGACGATGTGCGCATGTATCTTCCTGCCATCAGCTACCACTTAAAATAGTCTAGATTTCAAAAATCAAGAGCAAAATTGACTGAACAATTGGAATGTGAAGTGTAATGCAGCAGTAATTTTAAGTGATATAAAAAAGCAAAGGAATATGTGTCAAGTTTCATTGAAGAAATAGTTAATCAGCAGAAAACAAGGAAAAATTGTGTGAAATCGATTTTTTTTTTCAATAATATGGCCTTTAAACTGTTACATTCTTTACAGCAACATTGTGGTGTGTGTGACTTGGTAAAATGTTTTGAAAGCATCCATTCCAAAGGATCAAGTTTCAAAGCAAATGAAAGGTGCAACCTCTACCAAGCAAAGGTAGTGTTTTACTCAAATGAAGAAGAAGTTTTGGCTCCAAGGAGTTGTTCTTTATTACTTCGGGAAGGGAGTGAATTCCTTGACCAGCGAAGCTGCGACTGTACTTTTTTTAGGTTTGCCAATGAGATCATAGAAAGATGTGGTTACATTTATTATGTCTACAGACTTGTGCTTTCTAGCAGGAAATCTCATAACAAGATGCCAATTAACAAAAATGATTCAAAAGAGTCCCAGGAAAGGTGTATGTTGTGTTAGTAGTTTGAGGTCGTGATGAGGCTGGCCGTATTCCTTCAGTAATCTCGTGCCATTGACAGTTCATCCTGAATAAATGGTAATGAGTTTATCCTTAAATGTGTGGAAAATACGTGTATATGGTGCGCACCCTTGAAAGGTAAGTTAAATAGAGAAACATTGAAAGAATAATCAGCTTGAGACTAAAAGTTATGTAAATAAGATCACGAAGCCTCCACCAGATCGGTGCTTACACCATGTGATGTAGTCTTAATTAGTCGTTAAGTTGATCAGTGGGGTTCGAGACTTTAAACGTTAATGTGGAATCAGTGCTAAATGCTGTCATCTCAAATAATAAAACAGTCGTTTATGGGGATAAGAAACCTAAACTTCGGTGTGAGTCCTTTACTCCAAATGTCTTGTAAATGAAAAATCCTTTAGAACTGTCTTTTGGACGAAATGTTGTTTGGGCCAGATATCATTTGGACTAAATGTCCTTTGGATCAAATGTCTTTTGGTCCAAAAGTTCCTGGACTAAATGTCTGTGGACGAAATGTCTCTGGACAAGATGTCCTTAGGACTAAATTTCTTTGGACGAAAAGGGTGGTCACCCTTTAAAACGTTCATATAACTATAACATGTACTAAAATGCGTGAAAAATACAAATTTATTGCAATGTGGAAGCACTCATGTTATATCAGTGTTCAAGTATCGATAATAGCTATTTCTTTGTCTATATAGTGTGAAAATAACGTGATTTTCATTGTTTTTTCCTGTTGTGTACAATGCTGAATCTGCTGTATAATTAGGCAGTTTGGTGAGTGTAAGGTTTGCTGAGTGGCGTACTCAAACCACTCCTTTACTTTGCACCTGTTGAGTAATACACTGGGTGGGCGTATTTTTTCGGTTATATAATATAGCTATTTGGAAATCAGTGACTTCGTAAAAGAAGAGAAAAATAAATAATTTTTATTATATTGAAAAGTTATCTGCATTACATCTAAACAAACTCCCGCACTTATTGAGATTTTTTTTGTCGTACTGTAATGCCAGCTTCTACACACCCAAGTCAAAGGGTAGTGCTGACTGGCTATCAAATTGTAAACTTAATTCACGAGCAGAACATCTCCGATCTCTAAATTTTCTGTACCAATCTCTTACAGAATTATCACTCAAGACGTCATTGTTAACTGGACACACGACACAATCGATTATTAATATCGGCGAACAACTACGTATGACCAACAGGATGAAAACAATTTTCAATTATTGATGAAATGCTTCGAACAATCTACCAATCATGGACGTAAGTCGTCTTTTCACGATTTTAGGACTTACTGATGCATTCCAGCAAATTTTGAGTCTTATTTTGTATCGATCCGCCAAAGGCAGATATCATTTTTCAGCTCATGGATAGTGTCAGCGAGTGGCTAAGTATGGTATACAGTGGTGGAGTTGTTCTGGCGAAAACTTGTGCAAGGCTGATCTAAGGACGGACTCGGTGGATAGATCATGTAAGTGACATATGGATATAATAAATATATTTGTATCCCTTCACCAATAAATTGGACATCAGTTCCCGAATAACCTTCACATAAATAAATGATTTTGTGTTGTTTTTCTTATAAATTTTTAGGAACGGGTAAATAAAGTATACAAAGACGTATATTGGTTTGAAAGAACTGTATTAACCAGGAAGAAAATGTAATTTATTTCTTATTAGTAAAATAGCTCATGCACACCAGACAAAATAACTATTCTATTACTACAACTCATTGTAGAAGAAAATTTCTAAAGTTTCGCAAAATATAGCTAAATTGATCCCCTTTCCTATCAAAATATAAAACAAAAGGTAATCTAGTGAAACTTAAATTAATCTGCAAGGAAGGACAATTATCATAAACCATTATTTCAATAATGTTTGGGATATATTAAAACATTCTTTCAATAAATTAATTGGGAAAAGTAATTATTTCAACCACAAAATCCATAAAAATTTGAAGACTTGATTTACTTGTTTATTACTAAATTAAAGTAGTATTGTAATTAAATAAATTGTGGCAGTTTATGGCTGTATGTGTTGAGATCTCAACAAAATTACGAAACAGTGAAAAAAGCTTTGCTCAGACCCCTGTTAATCAAAAATTGTTCCAGCAGTACAGAATATTGTTGTCTAGGTCTTCTCAATGATACCGATATAGATAAAAGAAGTGTACTCCTCATCACCAGTTCTGTCTTTCCAGTAGCAAAAGTTAAAGCACGTGTAAACCCATTTTAGTTTAGATCTTTTTCTTCAGTGAAGATGCTTCACTGAAGAAAAGGTCCGATCCTTTCATTTCATACCTTCTTTCTTTAGATGCTTGCTTTAGAATATTCTGGTTGACTCAATCGAAAGTCTTTTCTATATCAACAAATACTACTTATACTTCCTTTACGTTTCTTTACGTATCTCTTTCCTGTTGTTCTTAATCGAAATCCGAACCTAAGTTTCTCCATTTATCCAACCATATAATCTTACATTTTATATTCGTAGAAGAATCTCTGCTTAGTGCGCTATCAAATCTTACATTCCACTATCCAATACAATCATTACTGTTTCTAAAATGTCCCTCCGACATTTTCCTGAATCATAAATTTCGTTTTAGACTCACAACATTTCAGCTTCCCTTCTCTCATGTGTTATTTTGTCAAATCAAAATCAGCTTTCACACCTATTACTTTACTGTATTTCGTCTCCGCTAAAGTTTTCTTCAATTCTTCTCTGAGTATTTTGAAGCTTCTTCATCATCACTTACTTCTGCTTCTCCTTTTATCGGGACATTTTCTACATGTATTTCTTCTATCTATCCAATATACCTTGCCGATTACAAAAAATATAATTATTTTTGTTTTCTAATGGTCTATCCTATCTTTTCCATTCGATTCTTCTTGCTTCCCTCTACATATGATTACATATTCTGGTTCTTTCAGTCTTCTATTTCATTACATATCTGTCTTATCCATGTTCTTCTCCCTTTGTTTTATTTCGAAGTCTATTACTTAACATTCAAACCTAACCTATCCTTTTCCCTTCTGTGCCTATCTGCTTCCATTTTCTTCTCTCTATGACTTTCCTAAACTTATTTTCTCTAAGTAGAACTTCCCAATAAGTTTCATATCTTCGTTTTTAAATTCTCCAGGGCTGTTGCCACTCTCCATTAAATGTTGGTAACAAAAGTCAACCAATCCCTGTCTTCTTGGTTTATCTTTCAAAGTCTGTATTCTTACTGCTTTTCCAGCTTTTCTTTCATCTTCCATTTCCTTATTGTCACCCATGACTATGATACATGCACTCTTCTGTTGTTTCTTAAATTAAATTATCCAGATATTCGTAATTTTTCAACTTCCTCTTCTGGACGTTCATTTTTGGGCATATATCTGCATTCTAAGTATGTCCTTCATTCGCCTTTGACTATTACCCTGGCTACTATCATACGCTCAATTTTGCAATCTACTTTCATAATATTTTATATTAAACGTTTCCCAATAACTGCACACATATTCCTTCCAAAGGCAAAACTCCGTATCTGCAAATTTGACCGAAATTGAATTCTACCTTTTATTAAACAACTCTATTTCGGTCCATCTGCAGGTACGGTTTTTCTCCTTTGGAAGGCAGCGTTGTTTTATATTCTTTTTGCTCCAGAATAAACATCCTATAATCTCTAATTACGCAAGTTTTTTTCTCTTAGTTCTCATTTAGATGGTTTCATTTCATCTTTTCTTTAAGGTTTCTCCACTTCTTTGCTTTCAACAGCTTTTTCATGGTTTGATCGGCAATCTTGTCTTCTTTCCGCTTTTCTTTGTTTTATTCTACTCCATTCTGCTTCGTGTTTTAGCGCAAAAGCTTTTCAGAAGCCATCCTCCTGCCGAAGATCCCAATGGTGACGTTTAGTTTGCCTCCGAAATACGTTGTCTTGGGACAAAGCAACGAGCAATATATTGTGTTTTGAAACTAGGAAAAAGAACGTACTTGTGCCCCGTTGCCTTCCACATGACACTAAAAGCAAATATCCAAGAAGTCTTTCTCTGTCCATCTCTGAAGAACATTTGTGAAGTCACTTCCCTTCACAACGAATGTTTCTGCTTATCTTTCTTTTACAATTTACAAGGCAGCAGTACTGGTTTCTGGTTACTTGGAAACATTTGTGGTACCCTTCTTCGCCATCCGAGAGGCTCCTATTGGGAGATCAGTAACTTCAACCCATTTATATGTATTTATTGGTCAATAGAACTAAACCTATAAATTTATTGGCACTTTGAACTGAAATAATGAAAAATATTGATTAATCAAACACAAATTTTAGAACAAAATATAAAAAAAAATGAAAAGAGACAAATATTTCAACATTTTAGTGATGCATCACAACCTCGGTCTCTGATTGGTCTGAACAATCCTACGGTGCACCGATTGTAATTAGATGGTATCTCTTGAAGATGTTAAGCTTGCCTAAGTCATAGTTTGTACTGTAAAAAGAAAACTTGCGGGAAGCCTACTGTAAAAAGGCGGGATGCTATTTGATTGCAAATTTAGAAATGAGCGAATGTTATTCAGTTGATGGTAAAACAATAGGTCGATTTAGATTTTGTGCACGTTTAGATCAAAAGGCTTTTTTAGCGTTGAAAATGCTTGAGTAAATTGTCTCGTCAAAAGTTTAAAAATCCTCTCATTTGTTACCTTGAGCGCAATCTTCAAGTAAATTACTTGGCCAAGACAAGCTGCGTTTTCTCTGGCTTTTTCATAAATGATTTCAATTTTATAAGATACTATTTGCGTCTGTTTGATTTAGAAAAGATTTCGTGACTTCGCAGATTAAAGGAAACTACGGACTTTCTCTTATGGTTTGCCCAGGTCAGTGTCAGTTTTCAGACGATTAAATTATATGGATTTGTTTATTAAACGCTGATCGCTGGAACCAACTATGTAACGAGGTAGATGATAACTATCGGCTTCCAAAGCGATATGTTACTACGACATGTTGTGGATCCATTTGAGTGGTAAGACGAAATAGAGTCCTGAGAAAAGTACTGCTTCAGAAAAGAAATCGCAATGCATATGATTCTACCACACATTGAGCAAATTCTGGGGAAAGAGTTGGATTGGGATTTTTCCGTTAGAACCTGTTCAGCAAATGCTGATAATGCTTAGATTGGATATGCTGCAATTTATGGCAGCCAAATACCACTTATTCAGTTGTAAATAATTAATACAGGTAATTATATAAACACCTAGCGACAATCCAAATAGCGTTATGAAAAGCCATGTGTTATTACTTTTCCCTTAAATTACATAATTAATTAGAGTTAATTAACACACAAAAAACATGGCGACATTCGGAGGAATACTAATGGCGTCACTCGTGTTATGAATGGCACTGATTTTACTTTCTCTCTCTCTCTCTCTCTGTATATATATGTTGAACGAGTAAAAACGGGCTATTTGAAAACAGGTTATATATTTTATTATACACTATGTATGTACCAGAGCTGAGCGCTCTACCATTGAGCCGCCGTGGACCAAAACCTTTAGGAGATCTCAAATAAGTTGACTTTAGTACTTCACTTCTTCCACGCTGTTTCACTTTCGGTCGGCGAAAGTTGATTTCGGACAGTTTTTTGTGCCAGTGACAGACCACTGCTACTAATCTGTTAAGCTGTTGATTGATCCACCCGCGCTTGAATAAAGTGCAATACTTGTTGTCCCAGAAAGACAGAGAACATTTAAACTTGACAACGTGGGAAGGTTGCCTACCAACGTCTTCGAACGCGGAGCAGTAATTTAGTGTTTTCTTACCTGGTGCGCCCCCTCTTTCTACCTTTGTTGTAGACGAAACGGTGAGCTATCAGTTCTTGCCGGTTGTAGTATACATAAACACATTTATTTGCTTTTTTTTACACAAAATAACGGTTGCAATGAGCGGTTGCTGTAACACCAAAGAAGTAAAACTGAATTGACGGAAGCGGGGAAGGTCGTCTTCTTGATGGTCTATGACTGTATCGAACTGTGTTACAAAGAAAACATTATTACATAACTTTCTTGATATATACACATATACTGAAGACGTTCGCAAATATCAGCCAGTTGAAGAAAAAACTGAATCCAAACGTAACAACTTCAATCCATCACCTTGACACGACTCTATCAGTACAGGAATTATATTCCGTTGGAGAGACATCTGTTAGCATTGCGATTAACTATATTCCGCGGGCGAGTGGGTAATATTGAGTGGCGTAGAACAGAAAAACTATGTTGCAAAGTATTTTGTTTTAAAAGGGAGTTGAAAAATTATCACCTTTACGGGAATTGAATCCGGTTCGCACGAGCAGCTATGCAGCGTTTTAGCCACTACACGAACCCGTCAACTGCTCAGCTGCTGTTTGTTTGTCCCTATTGTTTTTGGTTCAAGTAGTTCACCGCACGCTAAGATATATCCCTCCTACGCGTACAATTCCAATGGCGATTGAGTGTGTGCATATCCTGACTTTAAAAGAGTTCTAGAAACTTACAGTAAAAGTGACTAGCTTGTTAAACCGAAGTTTTACTCTCTCCTTTTGTTGTTTAATTGTTTATTTAAGCAAATTAGCATTATTAATATTTAAATTATATCGAAAGACCACTCCTAAATTCTGGCTCTGCACAGCAAGATGGCGGACTGATATTGTTACGCTCGGATTCAGATTATCGTTTGTTTTAATTTTGGCGTATACTCTAATTCTAACACCTTGAAACTTCAGTGACGTAACGTAGGAGACAACCTGTTAGTTCTATAAACGCTGGAGTTAATCATGTTTATTTTCTGAATGTGAAGGACTATATCCCCCTTGGATCCGTGCCTGTATATATATATATATATATATATATATATATATATATATATATCCACTTATTTTCAAGCAAGAAGCCGAAATAACAGCTTCTTACGAACACCTTTTAATACTATGAATTTTGGACATCATTTACATCCAATGGAACGCAATAGGAAGCCACCATCGGTTCACCTTGTTCAGGACTATCGGGCCATAGATCTGTGTTCTAAGAGAGTTCTTAGCATCACCAAAGGTAGAGTGAAGAAAATTGTTGACATTGGTTTATCACTTACGAGGCAGTATAAGTTTCAGTCATCGCCGGAAATGACGTAATATCTGGTAGATTAGCAAATTCAATAAAATTTATGTTCAATACATGTATTTGAGCAGAAGATTGAAGATTGCAGCTTAGAGGATATTTCTATTACGCAGTGTTAATTTCTTGATGAAATTCAAGGCTACTGCGAGAATATTCGATTTGTGGAGGAAGTGTAAAGTAAAAATTAGGAGGGTGTAAGTAGAATATTGCATGGTTTGTATAGATTTTAAACTATACAAACTAATGTTGGGGTGTATACTCAAGAATTTAGGGGTGTTAACCCGCATTGGAGTACTCTGGCAGAACCCCTGATGAAATTCTTACGTTGTAAAACTCCTCTATAGGGAATTTTTTTATCAATCATAAATTTGGGCGAAAAACCTTTATTGTGAACAACTTTACGATCTGACGTCATTTGTGAAGATACCTCGAAACATTTGAGCGCCTCTACCTCCCGAAACTATGATGTTTCGAAATTAATTTAAAGAAATCCTTAATTTAAAGAAATTAATTCTTCACATTTTGCTCTGAGAAGCCCACTCTTCAATATGGCTATCATTTTTTAAACTAATTGCAGCTTATTACTGGACTATCATTCTCCGTAAGATACATGTTCTCTGAAGGACGTCATCTCCGAACTTGTGACAAAGTTAAGACATATACCTAAACTAAACTTAACGTAAATATTAAGAGAAATTATGGTTACTCTTTGGAAACTCCCCGGAATCGTTCAAGAGAGTGTTATGTTGGATTGGATTATATTAGTTCGTTTAAGTCGTCTTTAACTCGACTTAACACCTCTAGAAATCAGATTCGCAATAAAGTACTGATCGAACATTAGATTTCTTGTCCGGGGTAGTATCCAAAGAGCATCCGAAATTAGTACAGAGCGTCCAAAACTCCGAAATAATGTTTTTTAACATATACTATAAGATTAAAATCAAAGTAGACAATGAAAATTTAAAATAACAACATTATTATTTTTATTAAGTGAAACCGCTGCTTCTTCAACATACACTTTTAATTTATACCGACGAAATATGAGGTGAAACTTTCTCTTCTTTTTCAAATCCACAAATATCATTTTAGCTAAAAGGCATATACGAACACATTTAATAATTTCCCAGATAAGTATAAGATTAAATCAAAATAAAAGTTTCTTCTTGGAAGGCGTGTCACTCGCACACACACACACTATTCTAAAATAGAATATTATTCCAATTACCACTTAAGGACACATTTTCACTTCATTATTTCATCATGAAAGACGATAAATTTGACTTTTATCGGCCACTTATTTTAAGGACTGAGATCTGTGTGTGCAGTTTACAGAATTTAGAAGATAGTCTTTCACTAGATAATGGGCCAATATTTATTTATTCTAACGGATTTTATTGTGTGTGGAGGCCAGTGTTACCATTTGGCTTTCCTTCATTAGTGTAAAGTCATAATTCATTAGAGGACTTATCGACGAGATCTTAGTTGTCGTTGATTTTCACGACTTCAAATTGGAAGAGGAAGAGGATAATCGAAGACGAGTTTTGTGCCAGTAAAAGAAGACGAAGTTTATTTGGAAGACGATGCTTTGTATTCGCAGGTCGGATGTTTGAGCAAACTTTTCAATAAGTAAGAAACGCAATTCAGTTAGATGTAACAGATTCTTGGGGTCGCCAACATACATTCCTCTTGTTAACACGGTCACTTAAGATTGCCTTAAAAGAATAAGATGATCTTAGTGGCGTTGACTTATAATATCGACTGAGTCCAAATAATTAGGAACCTTTTTCACAGGTTAGCTATTTGTTGTCAAAAATATAAACTTTTAAGCAGTAACATCTAAAAGTTAACACCTTTCTGTCCCCTCTCACAATTTGACGAATATTCTGCTTGTAAGTACAGTACCATCGTTTATGTTTCTGGGATATAACAAATCATCTGTTTTCAGTGTGTTATTAGCGTTCACTTTCAGTTAAATTACAATAGTCACACACTATCCTTTACCGACATTTATCGGCTTCAGAAGAAACGATGCTTAATTCAGATTTCATGATAATTATGTTTATTTTCATACTGCATGAAGACGAGCTGAATTTCCTTTTTGAATTCAGTTACTTTCCACAAAACCGATGAAGGAAGGAAAATAACGTGATATAGAAGATGTGATGAGAAAAAGGGATGAAGTGAACTTGCGAGCGACAGAAGAGGTCCGGGAGACATATATAATCCAGAGGAGACCAAAACGGAGATCACAGATGAAAAACACTGCTTACTATCTCTTTCTATTTATCTTCTTGTATAAAGAAATACACTCCTCATTTTAGACTGGGACTTGAAGTGTGCTGAAAAGATATTTTTCTCTTTCATTAATATATTAATGTTCAACACTTTTTAACAGATATCAGCTAATTCTAGGCGATGACTTCTTTGAAGGCATAGTATAGGAAGACTCCAACGCAGGAAGTGCTAAAACATTACGTGCGTTAAAAACACGATTTTCATGTTTCTTATATAATACATGCAATCGACTTCCAGGCTTCTTCGTAGTTCTTGATGTCACTATAATAACTCCTATAAGTGTATAGTGCGGAAGAAGATACTGCTAACACGCAGAGAATACCTCCATATACTTTGCTTGAGAAGTAATAAAACGGAGACACAGATGCTACGCTACAGTATATTGAACAACGGCTGAGACAAGTTGAAGTCTTGAGTTCTTTGCTCATATATCTTCGTAACTGTGGTGGTTCAGTCACTATGACATCAAACACTTGAGAGTTTGTTGCTTGGACAAGACTATACTTATAAGCTGAAAGTGTGTTATTTATCTGATCGCTCAATATGTATTTTGCAAATAGTTGCACATCTTGCATATCGAGAACAGAGCTGTTAGTAAATGAGGTTTCTCTTTCTTCATCTGAATCTTCTTCAGAAAGGGTTTGAAACGTTCTTAAATACTCCATTTCTATTAACCAACGCCGACGTTTCTCACTTCTATATTTTTCTACACTGGTTTCTGGAACTTCTTCTTTAATAACAACATTATTTATCATTTCTTTGTCATCTGCTCCCCAAATGTAATTTCTGACAAACATCTTAATAGACTCTAATACAGTCCACTCGGATCTATTAACGTTGGAATCAGTCTCCACACTTCCTTGATCCACTTCTCCTGCGATCTGTCTAACTTCTACAGGGATCTGTAGAGTTGAGGATCTTCTGTCATTACGATGATTTTCTAAGATGTTATCTTCTGCATTCTCCTCTTGTACTACCTCTTCTACAGACTCATCTATCCTATTAAAATAAGCTTTGGAAGTAGATGGTTCTTCTTCATCATCAGCTATTTCTTCTTCCTTTTCCTCTTCCTCTTCTTCCTCTTCATAACTTTCAATTACAGCCTTTATTGTTTTAACCATAGAGCTTATAAAAAATAGAGAGAGCCTAAGGTTGGTTTCTGGGTGAGGGGTATGAAGCCAGTGGGGAGCAGAGGGAAATACGGTGCGCACAACGTTGCCAACCAGTACCATCTGGACGGAAATGCACGATAATGTATGTTTAAAGACGATGTACGATATTGTACGATCTACTCCAAATGTACGATAATTCAGTAGACGTTTAAGAAAAATCACTTATGCTTCTTTTACGAGTGAAATTAGCATATAATGGAATACTTCATAAAAGTCTTCGTGTGGAGTGTACGATCCAAGAAGCAAAAATACGATAATTTAGAGTGTATTGTACTATCCTTATAATGGAATTGGTTGAAAACCATTTGCGTAGGACCGACAATGACGTAGCCTGTTTTTTATATGATTTAATAATAATATCACGATAACTTTAAGGAGTATGTAATTTTTTAGCGTACAAGTGCTCTAAACATTAACATTGCCGACTTGTGCAGTATATCATTGTCGTTTTAAAACCGGAGAAATCAATAAAAAAAATGCAGGTAGAAGTGGAAAAACATTGAGAAATTACGTTCCACAGGTGAACATTTACATGCATAGTATGTATTTCAGTACTATTTGCCTTTTAGGTCCTTCTTTAGTAAACGTCGGGCGTTCCATTTGGAACCATATATGGAGCAGTCACAGGTGGTGTCTATCAAAGGTGATGTACATCGTGTATAATGAAGAAAAATATCTAAACTGGCATTTTCTAACCCGTCTTCGTTACCGCTCACTCGACATACTGTCCATAATTTTTATAGCAAGACATCAATTGTGAATTGAAATAAACATGCCACTATGACGTGACATTTTAAGGAAACCTTTATTCTGATTAAGTATCTTCATAATTTCGTGCGTTAAATACAGGCTTTTTATGTAAATCGAAGAAATAGTAATGTTGTTGACCTCTGTTTAGTATACGTAGGGCGTTCCATTTGGAACCGTAAATGGAGAAGTCACAGGTGGTGTCTGTTAAAGGTGATTTGCATCACATAATAAAAGAAAATATCGAATCTGGCTTTTTCTAACCCGTCGTCGTTCGCTATCGCTTACTCGACATACTGTCCGTGATTTTTGTAACAAAACATGAATGGTGATATGGAAATAAACAACCACTATGACGTAACATTACCATGATTCCGATTCATGAACATGTGACTTATTTCGTTCGAAAAAATCATGCCCAACGTAAGCTAAATAATAATACCATGTTGTCAATAGTTGCCTTTTTTAACATACGGGTTTAACATAAAAACTTTTCAGTAGCTCAATAATGTGCTCCGTGCATCAAAATAGTCAATATTTATCTTGAGAACCAAAACATACACATCAAATTTCAATGTAACCGAATCTAAATTAGAAAATATTGCGAGAAATGGATTCCTTTGTGTTATGTAATTTGATTTGACCTTAATAGTTGTATTTTACATACCGATACTATATTCAGCATATTGATAGAATATTTAGTTGTTTGTTAGAGACGAATAATCCTGTCCATCCCATGCAGTGAAAGATTATGATCATTTATCCCATATGAATTTTCAGTAGATTAGGTAATAGATTAAGTTAGTTTTTTTAAAAAAAACTGGAACTCGCTGTGACCTGTTGTGGATTCTGTTCTCATATTAAGGTACCCTTACGTTAAACAGTCTGAAGTTAGTTTCGAGAAGATTTTTGCCATGTTCACTTACCAATGAGTTTAAAATTTTTCTAAATAGAATTTTCGAGCTTTTAGATTAATTTCATTCAGGTTAAATGCGATCGGTGTTTGATCACCTAGAGATCCTTAGTGGCACAAATGTGTAGGTACCTTCTTCGGTTCAGTGGTTTGAGAATACAAGGTTATTGTTGTATGACGATTGAGGTTTAGTTGCAGGCTTCCGTGGTGATATAGCGGTTAAGGTTTTGGGGAGGTGTATAAACCACCTTAAAACGGAACTTTGATATGTAGTATCGATTATAGAATTCCAACCTGCGATGCCAGCCAGGGGTTTGGGGCCCGGGGTTCACCTGGTCTAATAGTTGCTGTTTTTTATACATCCGAGTTTTGCGGAGTAGTGAGTTCAGATAGAGAGAAGTGAATGTTTAAAAATGAGGTAGGATTAAGCTTTTGCTAGCCTCTTGAAGTGAATAAGCCCTGAATTGTACTTGACCACAGAGGTTCCGTGTCTAACCTTTTCGCCCTTATTAAGCGCTGCGATGAGATCCTTTCTGCGCATGTTTTAATGTTCTTTCGCTGCATGAGGGATGGGCACAAAATAGCGTAACAGCTACTTTTTCACTGCCACTTTGGCTAAATTGCTATCACTGCTACGACTGACGAAAAGTAGCAGTTATTTCCTTATCTACAACTTTTCTCTGAACGTCGCGAAGGATATAAACGACAGCACAGCGAGAGAAAAATGCTGTTACTTCATTTTCTTTGCCTGTCCCTTATCAGCAGAAACAAACACGACAGTCGAGTCGAACCAATACCGGCGAGTACCTTCCCTGTTAAGTAAATAGTGTTATTTTTATTATCATATTATGTCAGTCACCATATTTACTGTAACTACCTAAACATGACATTCTAACTCAGTGATTCTGCCAGACACCCTGTGAGGGTTGTCCTCCAAATTCTCGCCCGTACGTCAACTTTAAAATTATTTTTGTCAAAAATAGATAGAAATCGTGCAAAACTCCACTTTCACTCTACCAATTTTGACTTTACCCTCCCCAATTGAAAATAGAATCTCCCTTGCAGAATCTCTATTGTAACTACACATAACATTGCATTTTCCTATATCCATTTCTATGTTTATAATAAATACACAAAGCAAGTTCATCGTATCCATAATTTACATAATATTCTTTTAATTTTAGATGTTGGAAAAGTTAAAAAAAAATGCGAGGAATGTGAAGATAAGGAAAAAGCTCAGTGCAGGACCACATGTTCCTGTAAAATTAGTCAACGAAATTCTAGCACAAGTGAAGGTGATTGCTCCACACCTGAATGCATCTCTTGAAAATAAATTTAATTGTGCATTTTATAGGGCTAAAACTTCAGAATCAGAAGGCACTGTTGCTCATGACGTGTTCATATATTGTCCTGCGGTGAGATAATTACACTTTCGCACTTCTATTTATAGAAGATATTTGTGAATTACTGCAATAGCTTGATCACGCCTAACATTAAAAGGAGTTTTCTTAATGTTTAACATTCGATATTTTCTGTTTGGATGTGATCCAACATTGTAACGCATTGTAGAAAGACTTATTTTTGGTTTAATAAATTTTTAATGCGTAAAAAGTCTGTTGTCAGGTTATGATTTAAAAATACTGAAAACACGCCAAGCACAAGTTTTTGGTTTAATAAATTGTTAATGCTTAAAAATAAATTTTGTCAGGTTATGATTTTAAAATACTGAAAACACGCCAAACACGAGTGAGAGGCACCAGTGGTCCTCCCTCCTGTAGACAATGCTATTAGAGGCACGAAACCAAAACAAGTCCCATGAGAGAAGCATTGTGGGTTCGAGTCCTGCTCATGTCAGCCATCTTAAATCTGGTTTTCTAGGTGTTTCCTCAGTCGCAAAAAAACACTGCTAATACTTTCAATCGAAGCCCTAATTAAAACATTCCCCTTCATACCCGGAAAGTGTTCGCCGAGGAACGTCATCCCTCCAACTTCTCACTTTCAGCTGTACCTGTCAGTTCCAGGCCATATTGTATTTTTTAAAGTAAATTAATTGAGTGGTCTTAGTGTGTATTTGTACAAAATATTTTTAAAAAAATGACCTATAGGCATCTCAGGCTCAGGGCAGAATAGAGTTGGAGAGATGATATTGGAAGGTAGACCAGAGCCTAGGTAGTAGGTATCATCCCGCTACATTTGTTTGATATGACTCAGGAAAAACACGGAAAATATCCTTGAAAAGTTCAACTGAATCTGGTTGTTTTTACTAGGAATTTCCTAAGTTTTCAGGTTAATATTGGGATAGTACCTATATAAAATACCATAGCCTCTAAAATACCAGAGAGAGAGAGAGAGGAGGAGGAGGAGCAGGAGATAACGGTGAGATTTTTCAGAGCCGAAATGAGTGTTGGACAAAACTCTGATCATTGCACGTAATCGTTATTTAAATCTGGAATTTAACTTGATATTTTGATGCAACATGCTGTGTAAATTCAAGGAAAAGTGTATCTACAAGATTGTAATAAAAACATTAAGATGTATATGCAAATGCAATGAAAAAATCCTAAACGTATTGTATAACTGCTTTCCTTACTGGTTATTCACTTTAAGAATTTTCTATTATATTCTTCTTGACCAAAAACAACGACGAAAAAAAATGTGTATTAATCCAACTGTAATTAGGAAGGTCTGCCAACTGTAAACAAGTAGTCTGCAAATTACAATAAGCAGAACATGCCTTTCAAATAATTAGAAAAGAGCACGTTTGTCTATCAAGGGATATGATGTATCCTGTCAAATATCCTTGCCAAAAAAATACCTTGTTAACTAGCGTATACTCTATACTTTTGTGTTGCAAAAAAAAAAAAAAAAAAAAAAAGAATATCATGTAACTAATTCAAGGTTTCCTTTCACTACTCTTGTAAATGACAAGCGATCTTGTTGTTTTTAATAATGTATTTAATTTTGGATCAAATCACCTCACTGTTCTTGTTTTATCAAGCTTCTTAAGCAGTTCTTTATTAGCTTTACACTGTAAAAGACTCTTTCACGACAAACATGGGTTATTGGTAATGTTAATACATATGAAGAGTACAGGGAAAGAAGGGGTGTCCATTTTAAAAAATTGCAATAAGTGTCACTCACAATAACAACTAACCGCTAGGAAAGTTTCAATCCAAAAGCCCAAAACATCTACAGATTATAGCGCTTTTCAGAACAGTAAATATATGGAAGTAAACGAGAAAATTAAACTTGAAAATGCGTTTTACAAGAAATCACCTTTCATGGACAGCCTCCCAGATTCTTTCCTTGTATACTCTTCAAACGATAAGATGAAGAGAGTTGAAAATCTTGCAGAACACACATGACGTACAGCCCTTGCAAATTTTTCAAACAGCAGGGTTGCACTCTTAAAATGTTATTCCCACCGCTTCAGCATGATCATCACCCACCACTTCAGTACCACCAAACGAATGAATACTGACGATGTCTTCTGGTAAGGTCTGTTGTTTCTGTTAACAGTGCCTCGCCGAATTTTTTAACTGTTACTTCAGCGTTTAAATATTTGTTGTCGGACAGGTTTTCACATATTCGTTCCAGGCCACGAGATGCAATGCTAAAAATTATTTGAATAACTTGAATCAAAACAAGTCATGTCAGCGTACAATGTTCCATACTGCGAGAAGCTATCGTCAATCTTAGCTACAGCTGTATCCATTATAACATTGTAAGTGTTAATGCAGAACAGTTCCAACATAAATATTGACGACGACGCTTTGTTGGGGCATACATCGTCGGGTTGCTTTTTCTTTTTCCTAATACACCGACGACGACATCAATCTAATGATTTCAGCATTTCGCTCACAACTTTGCAGAAAATTTAGGATGGTTTATTAACTTAGTTGAAGTTCTTCTGGGCTTCTTTCCGCATACTAATTGTGTTGTCTACCATTCCATATGCTTTTGTATAGTCCATCGTTGAACAGATTGAAGATAGACAGACAGATGCTTCAAATTCAAACATCTGTATGTAAATAAAAGTAATCAATACATTTTCATACTTCATGAAGTAATCGAGGCTTTTTTTTTTCAAAACAAGTCTTGAGTTGAATGCTATGAGTTCTGATTCAACAAAGGTGCACTTAGACATGGCTCCTTTGTCTGCTGAAGCTTTCGAAGTGCTGGTCTCTTTTTGGAGTGTCATGCCAGGGTTGGCGTTCTGCATTAAAAGTTGCACCCAGATTTCAAAACTTCGATATAACTTGTTTGCAGTTTCTTTGCTCAGCCATGTTGTGACACCGATGGAAGGCAATTTGTAATCCCTTTCTTTCTGTTATTACCTTTACCCTTTTCCTCAATATTCTTGTAAGAATCCTTGAAAGAAAAACAAGCTGCCTGTATGTTTCCTTAAGCCTGGCCTGGTACTTCTAGCTGGGTTAATTCATTTTGATTTGAATTAAAACTTAAATTTGTCGACCAAAAATGCAGTTATTATATAGGAAAATAAAATAATTGCCTTTTTCTTTAAGCATCTGCCTTTTCTTTGAAATTTTCTAATTAGTTCCGCTCAGTCTTTTCTTTTGTTTTCCCCCTTTATTGAAATCCATTGCAACCATAACATTATACAACACACTCAAAGTTTGTAGTTCATCGCAACAAATAGGCCGCGCTAGCAAAAAATATAAAGATAATTAAAAAAACTTTTTAAAGACATACTTTTCTTGAACAATTCGTACCAAAAAGTAAGTAATAACTTTGTTCATTCATGACTAAAAGGCAAAGCATGGGGCACGCTCTTATATATAGTAATTTTATAAATTCTTGAAATGGCGCGTCGCATGCTTTTCTTTTTAGTCATGCATAAACAACATTATTTACTTTTTAGTACGAGTTGTTTAAGGAAAGTGTGTTTTTAAAAAAAGTTTTTTAATTATTTTTCTTTCAAACTATTTCGGTGTTCGGATACTTTTTCTAAAGCTAATGTTCTGTGACCCAAATTCTAAAGTGTTCTGCAAGCAGTCAAACGACAGATCGTTTCAGGTTAGTATTTATTTTAGTATAAAGAAATTCATATTAAAAATATATATTAAAATATTCTTTTAAAATATATAGAGGTATATGAAAGTAACAATGAAATATTGTATTGACACCCGACTTTGGGGAATAAGTTAAATTAACGTTGCAAGATTTGAGGACAACACGAACCATTTTGAATTAAAGAAAGTCTGTAAAGAAAAGCGGCATGAGAAAATAATTAAATCATGACTTGATTAACCGACTGCTTTCACTTATTGCTTGTTGGAATTTCTAACAAAGGTCGTATTATTTTTTTTTTTTAAAAAAAACTACTAATTTAAGAGTGTTATTCGATTTTATTTAGCTCAGTGATGCCCAACCTACGTCCCACAGCATTTAACTTTCCGGCTCGCCACATATGTTGCACTTGTTTACCATGATAAACATGTCGAAAGATGGATTTATTTCTCCTTAATTTATACATGATTATGGTAAACTTGTTTTTAATACTTTGATTTTGGCCTCTTGCTATATTTACAAACATTAATTGTCTGTATGTGCGAAGGACTTTCTTACATTTGCGATATTAGCGTTTAAAATCTGCAATTAAAACCAAACGTTCGATTTCTATGCTATTTATGTGAGAAGTTGCTCTGGCCTGCGAAGATAGTGCTAAATTATAATGCGACCCATGGGGAAAACAAGGTTGGGCATCACTGATTTTGCTGATAGAATGAATTACACTTTTTAGTAACATGACGGTGGGTTACACTTTCGAAGATTTCAAAGAGTGAAACAAATTCGCAGCTAGCGGCACAGTGTGACCTTTTAAACTGGCGGCGCACCGGACAAATGCTCGGTGGGCCAGTACGTACCTACTTAGATTCACAGTTTTGTTCATTAAACTATTACGCAAACCAAATTACTTTCGACTCTTAACGTATCCCGTCAAAATCATTCTACGGTGTTTTTCCAATTACCAATGAAGTTGGAAAACAATACAAAAACGTTCTTTCTTTGAATATTCTTGAAATACGAAATTATTCTTATTTTCGTGAGTAGCCTTACATGTCCATTGAGCCAGCTGACTAGTTTGTCTGCACAACCTGGTTTACTGGAAATGAAGTCGAAAACAAACCCAATGGATGAGTGCTTTCGTTCGTCGCCTCGATTTCGTATTCATACAACACACATATCTACTCTAATTGGTTCGGAATCTACTTTAAAATATACGACCAGTTCTTGGGGTGTCATCTCCAATCAATTGAAAGCAGTGCCAAATTATCATTATTTCACCTTGTCGAGAATCTTCAGGTCGGGCAGATCAGTACTCATTCCATCACCCTAATCTAGAACAGGACCGAAAAATTCCTTAGCATCTCTTAAATACTGTTTAAAGCAAAATAATATTATTTGGAACATTTCTAGCAGCACATTTCAGAATAATTTTAAATGTTTCAGGGCGATTCTCTGGCAAGTGGTCCATTGTCAGTGAATTGTCAAAATTAATTTGAAACTATGAGTCTATGTTTTTTTATTAAGAAACAGTGGAACTATATATCGAAACATTAAAAAAAATGTAAAATATTTTGGGCACCGCTTTACCTTGGTTCTTCATACTCCCTTACTCCCCGCTACAAGTATACACACATACAAGACTGATACATCAATCAAACATGCAATTAAATGACCGGTTTTAAATTCAACGCACTGTTCTTCAGACATAAACAACATAACCTAAGCTTCACTGTTACTAAGATTCAACTACATCTTAACGAAATCATTGTCGACACCACTAATTTAGCCTCTAATTTATTTTAAATTCAAAAGAATGAAGTCAACATATAATTACAGATCAAATAACATGTGTGACGGGAAGGGCGTAAGCCATAGTGCTGTTACCGGCCATAACATTCATTTTTCCTATCTTAACAATGTGTAAACTCATTTCCAAATTCACAAATTTGATGGGCTCTTGAAATCAAAACAAGTAATGTGATTCAGGCATTACTTAATCATAAATATCTGGCGAATCATAATCAACAAAAATCGAAATATGCACGTATGAGTCCATAAACTGTTGTAAAAATAATAGATTTTTATAAAAGTCATATTTAGGCATATGCTTAAGAAGGGATTATGCTGTAAAGCTTACACGATGGTCATTTTAGATTACAATAGCTTGATAGTTGTACTTAAGCGAAAATATTTTTCTGTTAATTACAATTTCTACTATTTGGTTTTGTCCAAAAGCACTTTAACAGTAATTTCTTCACTAAAACAAAAATCGTTTCATAATACATTTGTAATAAGGAAAAAGTAACGCAGAAATGATCTTTGAACTAGACTGATAAAAGTGAACTTAAACGGAAAGTGTTTGCGTTAACAAATGACAGTTTCAATTTGCATGCACTGATTTTACAGCAAACAGCATACGCCGAAAACAGTAATACTGAATTTAAGAAAATCTACTTTTTTTAAGCCCTGAATCTGATTACCCAACAAATTTTCTATTATGTCTATGTCCCAATCTGATGGGCATATGATTGGTATATTTGTAGCTGAAGTTTGAGTTAAACATTTAAAATGTCTCTTGTAAGCTCCAAATGTTCTCTTAACAGCATTTCTTGTGCGTAGATGTGCTACATTGCACCTTTTCTCACCCAAGTTAGTTTGATTTGCTGTTAAAGTTTTCATGGTCAAACGAGATCCTCTATTTTGATTTTCGAAGCCGCTCTCTTCGAAACCTCGAGCGTCATGGTATGATCCTGGTGTCGAAAAGTGGTATCTTGTATTTCCAGTTCGAGACAACAAGCAATCTGAAATGAAATATAAACAGTATTAATATATACAAGTATAAAATATTGCAGGCATTAACATACAAACTAAAAATATTCTTAACTGAAAAGATTAATGCTACATATTTGCTACAAAATTCACTGCTAGAACGCGGAGCAGGCGAAGACGGGTTAGTAAAGCCACATTACACAATTTTTTATTCTTGTACGATGCACATTACGTTTATCATGGGCTACTAGTACCACTTCATTTTCAATCCTTCACTTTCACTTCCTAATTCCATGATTTAAAACCTTGTTTAATTTAGCGGTCTAACAGTTCCACACACATTACATTTCCTGGCTACCGTAAACTGCACTTTACCTAATAACTCTGATTACAACTAAGTCCTCTATATATCGTAACAAAATTCAGTTTCACCGTTGCTCTTTTAAGTTCAAGAACACTTACGAAATCAGCCTGGACCTGTTCTCCAGAATTAATGGACCAAACCTAATTTAAGGTAAGCCTTGTCAATCGAACTAAAACCACCTTAAGTAGCTTTACTAAAGTCTAGTTGAGATTAACCCAAAAATGTAAAATTTACAGAATAAGTGTAATGTTTGCAATATGTGTGCAAGTCTTGGAAAGCAAAATATAGCGAAGTTCCAAGTCATGAAAGCGTCATGTTAGACTGAAAAATTTTAAAATATGTTTGAATTAATCGCTATTTCCGCGTTGGGTCGAGCAAACAGAGTGAATGTTAAACGTCATGTGCATCGCGTATAATGAAAATATAATCCAACCTCACTTTAACTCACCCCGTTTCGCCCCTCTACTTTGTGTCTGTGACGTTTGTGCCAAACTACGAGCCATTCATAACGCTAACTTATAAGTTTGCTTCCACATGCCACGGTCTTTGTATCTGTTGATGAATTCCAAGACAAAAATAATGAAAAGTAAATTGTAGAGCGATTTTCACGGTAGTTGTATGTTCTTTATTTGATTATTGTTTTAATTTACTCATTACAAAAATGTCGATCCTTTTTATGCAGTGCAGTTATAGTAATGATATTTTTTTCAGTTTCCAAATGTGTAATGTGGTTATCCAGTTTAATCAAAAAGTAAAGATTTCTCACTTTACCAAAGGGAAATATAAAGGTTCACATCACAGGCTGGATGTCGAGTTTAACCAAGTGCCTCAATTAGTGACCGTGGGAACGTAGAGGTTAAGTAAGGTTAGGTACGGTTATGCATCTTTAAACTTTCGTTTGTTTATTTAAAAATACTGTAAAGATACATAACCTTACCTAACCTCCACGTTCCCATGGTCACTAATTAAGGGAAAGTCGAGTTTAACCGAATACTCGGTTAAACTCGACTTTTACCCATCACAGTATTCCATTTCTAAGATACTTCATGATGTTATCAACAAATGAAAATATGATTCTTTCATTTCCTTTTCACATTGGTGTTGAAAACTAATACTACCGGATGCTCTTTGGATACTCAACCGGAAGAGAAATCACGATGTTCAACACATTATTTCGGATCTGATTACGAAGGACTAGAGACGTTAAGATCAGTTAAAGATGACTTAAATTAATTAATATAAGTTAAGATAATCCAATCTAACCTAATCTAATGTTTACTGTTTTCAACGATACGGGGAATATCTAAAGCGCAGCCAACTATCCTCTCAACAAAATAGTTTTCCAGTGTAAAATTCGATGTCGTGGAGAAGGTTCAATTTGTTATAAATTGCAGTTCTCATTAATGATTCTTTTATTATATTTTTAAAAAATGGGCTGTGCTCTGTGATAACGTTAAAAGTTGCCAAAGCAAACTTGAGAGTCTTTAGAGCCTTCTGCAATGAAACCAGCTGCGTCATGTGTAATGTCATAACGTCGTTAAAGGCGAAACGCAGGACCAAAGAAAAATAGGATTTTTCTGCAAATCTCGCCAAGAAAGACTAAGGCTAGTCGCATGAGTAAAAAATAAGAAGGTGGATCAGTGACGGATAGATAATTTTCGTAGGGCGGGTTAAATGGAGCAGGGACATTTTCAATATTTTATCGCAAAGTGCGTTTCTTAAGTATAAATTTTATAATATTTCCCCTCATATCATATCATATTACTAAATGTTGTCATGAAATATGAGAGCGACAACCCCCAAAATTTATATTTCTAAATAAATTATATTTGTTTCCGGACAAATCAAATCTTTCTCAGAGATAAATTGTTAAAATAATTCTATAAAAATAAAGTATTTTTCCTTCAGAGACTACGCGCCACCAGCGTCTCCTCTCTGGATCTGACACTGAGTTGGTGTGGATCAGATATTTATGTCTAAGCATGCTTTAGTGGCGTATTAAACCCATGGTGTGCGCGCCTAAGGCGGTATCCTATCAATGGGTGAGCGCTGCGAATCTATTAACAATCGCAAAGGATCCGACGATCCCTTCATAGCATCTTAAGGTTCAGTGAGTCAACGGTATAGAAGCAACTTGAAAAATTGAATTACTGAAATAGGTTGGCAACATTGACGATTAGGCTGCAATACCTGTCCGGACTACTTTTGCGACCTGTCTCACTGCAAAAGTTTGTCTAAATCAGCGGACGCGTATAAATTTGTACAATTTGTACAATTTGAATACATTTATGGCCTTTAGGTATCTCAGGCTTAGACCGAGATAAGGTGGTGGAAAGGATGTTGGGAGGTAGTCGGCCAGGACCAAGTTAGTAGGTACTGTCCCATCATTTGTCTGCATTAGCTGATATTTTTGTACAAGTAACAAATACACAAAAATTCATTTTGATAAAATAGGTGTCAATACTGACAATTGGATTACTTAAGGACAGGGGTATCAACAGTACTTTCCTATTGTGTCCAATATATGTCTAGTTTGATGTGGTTGCGTCCAACGGACCAACACTTAACAACTGGGATACTTGAAGATGGGGACATCCATGCCCATAGTATGATTTTAGTGTTAGGAATAATGTTCATGGCAAGTTTGTATTGAGACGTCTACCGTATTGGAAGCAATTTGAAAAATTGAATTTTAAATGAAATAGATTGCAACACTGACAACTGGGTGCTTAAGGACTAGTACAACTATAGTATTTTTTATTTGTGTAGAATAATGTTTATGCTGATTTTTTTTCTGGTTAGTAGCACTGAAAGCTGGGGTACATGGGGACACAGTATGTTTGTATTTTGTAGAATAATGCTCATGCCAAGTTTGGTACTCATATGTCCAACAGTATTGAACATATTTCAAAATTTGAATATTAAAGAAAATAGATTGGCAACACTGAGCACTGGTTGTGCTTAGGGACGTAGGCACATATGGTATGTTTTTCAATTGTGCTGGGTAATGCTTATGCTAAGTTTGGTGGTGATACGTCTAACGACATGAAAATAACTTAGAAAAAATATTTTTAAAGAAAATAGGTTAGAAACACTGACCCACTGCACCAATTGAGACACTTCTGAGCTAGTCTAGCAAAGACCATTACAACAATACCTCTCAACGCCTTGTGGCTCATCAGATATTTTAAACGGACCGACGGACAAAGAGGGCAAAAGTTGGTCCCTTATTGTTAGCTACGCTAGCAAAGAATCTAAAAAAGAAAAAGTTTTAAACAAAAGTATCTGCCTCGCCAGCTTTTGCTCTTCAAAATAAACTATTCAGTTTATGTCCGTGTGAAGGGGAAGTAGTTATATATAATGTTAGTGAGAACTTTGGTAATTAAGTGAGATCTGTGATCTCGAAACCCAACTATCATCCAGCACGAGGTAATACTTTTCGACTCCCCTAGCGGTGAAATTTTTAAATTCGACCAGTCTAGATAATGCGGTGGCATTGCAATGTCTAATTATTAAGAAATTAGGAATTGTCACGGTTTATCTTAATGTCACTTCTGTGCAAAACACACTTACCAACTTCAGTGATGAGAATGATCGTACCAATTCACCAAAAGTAAATTATTATTATTATGTTCAAGCCTTGGATAGAAACGTTCCTAAAAAGAACATTAGTTGTAATAATGACAATAGGTATCGTGATCCATGGATGACTAAAGGATTAAAGAAATGAATAAGAACTCTAGATGTTACATCAAGTATAGGCAGACAGGTAACCCTGTGTGGCACGAAAAATATGTATGTTCAAGAAGTTTAGTAAATACACAAAAAAAAATATAGGTCAGCATGCAATCGTTACTTCAGATCGCTTGAAGAAAGTATACGTAGCAACTCCAGCTATTTCTGGTGCCATTTTAACAGGCAGAAAAGAATAAAAGGTATAAACATTGGAAGCAAGGCATCTACCGATTATAATCAAATCGTTGAAGCTTTCGAAGATTACTTTTTACATACTTTTCACCATGAACAGTGGTAATTATAGTTTGGACGTAACAAACAATCCGAACTCCAATAGTATAGGCATACCGATTATTACAGCTGAAGATATTTTGAAAGTTATAAAAAAATTAAAACCCAGATCTTTGATCGGTAATGACAATATACCCAATTTTGTAATAAAGGCTCTGGCTCCACTTCTCACAACTATCTTTAACTTATATTTACAACAATCCGAGTATCCTGATACATGGCCATTGGTAAGAGTAATACCTGTGCATAAAAAAGGTAGTGATAATGAACTAGACAATTATCGCCCGATCTCGATTTTAAATGGTTTTGTGCGTATCTTTGAAAATAGCTGACCACTTACAATTTAACATGAAGTCACTCTTATACGGGAATCAACACGGCTTCACACATAGTAAGTAAGTCAATTATTTCGAATCTGTGTCATGCTACCAGTTACATACAGGTGTGTACAGCCAACAAGATACAGTGTGATGTAATTTACTTTGATATGTCTAAAGCGTTTGATTCAATAAATTATTCTCTACTAACTGAACAATTGAGTAGGCTAGGATTAGCACCTTTGTATGTAAAGTGGTTGCAGAGCTATTTATTAAATAGATCTTTCCAGGTCAAATTTAATGGAGCTATCTCTTCTACAGCCACTATTCGTAATGGTATTCTACAAGGGTCACCTCTGGAACCATTATTGTTCAACTTATACATAAATCGCATAAGCAGAAAGGTAAAATATGCTACAGCCTTGCTGTATGCCGATGATCTGAAACTGTAGGGATGTATTCAAAATTATCAGGATGTACTAAAAATGCAAAAGGACATCGACGAGATTGAAAAATGTTGCAGTGACAATAAAATGGTATTAAATGTTAATAAAACTAAACATATCACTTTCACTCATGAAACCAATGATCTGGTGTCTTCTTACAATATTATGAGTAAAAGGATCAGTGAGACTTCGACTGCTCAGGATCTTGGTGTTACTTTTGAAGAAAATGTACGCTTCAGCCAGCACATGAGTGCAAACATAAGGCATTGCAAAAAAATTAATAGGATATACTTTTAGCCAATGGAATGAGTTAGTAAAAGCATCAACATTTGTAATTTTGTACAATTTATGGGTAAGAGTTAGGCTAGATTTGCGGTACTCATATGGTATCCACATACCAAATATAACCTAACCTAACCGTGCTATATTAACTTATTAAGCTGTTAGTAGCACGTAAATAAATAAATACATAAAAGAAATGCTAAGATTTTCGTAATGCTAATTTACGAAATCATTTAATAAGTATGAAATTCGAAGTAAAAGATCTTGGTGTATATACTGAGTCTAAACTTAATTTTTCAAACCACCTAGAAGTAATATTGTCTAAGGCACACGGAAATTTATTAAAGTGGATATCTCGAGACTTTAACAATGTAAATATCTGTAAAATACTCTTCCGTGCCTTAGTTACATGTCACCTGGAATATGGAAGTGCTGTATATAACAATATTAGTAAGAAAACTGTAATTGACAAAATTGAAGATATCTAAAACATTTTTTTGACTTGGGTAAGTTGGAAATTTATATTTACTTTTTCAATATTACACCATTGAACAATTAAGAAAATAATTAAGGCATAACTAAAACGAAAAGCATGAGGCGAGCCAATTGAAGAATTTATAAATTGACTGCTTGTGAGAGCGCGTCCCATGGTTTTCTTTTTAGGCATGAATAAACAAAATTATTTTTTACCTTTCAGTACGAATTGTTTAAGAAAATTATGTCTTTAAAATGTTTATTATTTTTTTTACTACTTGAAACACAAAATTCTTCCATTATAGCCTTTCCAGGCGGGGATATTTTCGAATATCTAGCGGTGTCTTTACGGGGACATAAAACTACTTGCATATACTATTACAATTGTTAGAAACTCTTCGGCAACGTATTTTTTGTGCTCTGTGAGATAACACCCCCGGTCCTGGTCACTCCTGAAAGAAACACTGTTCAAACGCATAATAAGGAAAGAATTACATCTCTGCTTTGTGCTCCGGATCATATAGAGGGTCCTAAGTATAAGCCAAATGACCCGCTTACCCTGTCTAAAACGTGATCCAAAATGATTCGGTGGCCCATCTCAGTGCTAATACCATGTGAAAAGTCTCTAGCCTTATGTAGCAATCTCATTGCTTCAACTCTGTTGTAGTGATTTGCTACAAAGTATAATAATTGCCTAGTTAATTTGTTGGTTCCTGTTTTATTATTGATTATTATTTATGTTCATGCTAAATTTAGTTTCTTGTTAATTGTTAAGAAAATATTTATCCACAAAAATCATTACAATATTTTTTTTATTTTTGTTTGGATTTAAAATGGCACTATTTACTCATAAACAAAAACGTTTCCTTTTGTTCGATAAATGTTTCATAGAAAAAAAGAAAATAAATAAGATTTAAAAAAGGAACGAACAGATTTTCCTCTTTCAGCAGCTAAGAGCTGTTGTGATTAATTTTTTTTAATATCAAAAGGTAAAAACTGTATTTTTAATGAGACATTACAATTGACTTTTTGTGATTGTGAACAGCATAATAATTGAAGCATAAAGCATGCTTAAAGAAGCGAATATTGAAATTTTTGTTTAGGCTTATTTTGTTAATTATGGAATGAAGGTTCGTAGGCTAAAATAATTCAGTGTCTCTTATCGATTGAAAATTGTATTTTCAGTGTGCTTCAATTATAATTTAGAAATGAATTGCTAAATGACAAAACCTTCTTCCTTCACTGCTTTAGTTTAGAATGTCTGGCTCATATTCTTCTATAGATCTGTAAAATCTACTCTAAGACTATTAGGTTAAAAATGCCTGAACACCAGTTTAAGATTTGCATCAACTTTCTCATCCTCTTGTACATTTTTATTAAGTTTGACTACGAAAAATATGATTATTTTACTTAAAATGTTCTTAAGTAAACAAGTAAACCTAATTTGCATGTATAATAATCTAAATTTATAATGGTTAAATCAGTTTCATTGAAGTAGGTTAGGTTCGATTACTATTATTTATGTTCCAGACAAGATCTTTTAATAAAGAAGGTGTTCTACCCAGAAGTTGGGGAATGATTTTTTTCTAAATTTTGTAAGCAGCTAAATTATTGCTATTGTAAACTTTTCTCGAGGAATTATGTTCAATAATAAACTTATTAGATAAACAGTTGGATACTGAAATTTTTCTTAAACTCTTATGTGATTATTATAATTAGCTAATAGTTTTCCAAACTTTAAAATAACTTTGACCTTGATAAACTTTTGAGTTTAATATGTTACCGCGTACCGTTATAACTTCTCAAAGAGAGATTTCGTTTCAAATTAGTCTATTTAGTTGATTGTAGAGGTGGCATGGTTGACTCAAGTTGGTGATTCTGTATGTCAGATGGATTTTCTTGTTTGTTTTTTTTTTTTTTTAGTTTCCTTTACCTGTGCGTATGACCTAACAAAAATTATGAACTAACCTAAGTAAATATAAACTAACCTAACTCTTGAACCAAAGTATTGATCTTGAAGAAAGCAATTTACATCCAGTGCGATATACCAATGTGTTGTTGTAATAACTTAGCTGGACTGTGCTGAATAATACGTCGATTATTGGTTATTGATTATCAGATGAGATTTAGAATATAATTAATTTCTGAGATTGGAAGAATCGCCTTTATGTGCCAAAATGATTCAATGAACTTCTAACCATATTAATTCTTCAGTGCTGTTCTATCTGGTGGATATTGATGTTACTTTTACTTTTGAACTAATATGAGATTTCTTGAGAAGACGCATTACGTTTGGTTTGATTACTTTTGGTTATGTCTAGAACTTAGAAGTGAATTTTAACGTGTCCTTGAACAGAGCTAAGAATTAAAGGTTTGAATAGGTGAAGGAGGATATATTTTGAATGTTATTTGGAAGTTGATTATTGTCTTTTATTTTTCGTTGCGCAGAAGTATAGAACCTAGCTTAGAAGCAAAATCCAATATTGGTTTAATGATTTGACTACGGAAGTGATGGTTCAATTTTTAAATAATATAAAATTTGAAGATTGAAACATTGCTGTCTGTATTTTTATTCAACGTTATCCCAATATTGACGATCACTAAAACACTCTTAGCCAGAGAGGCGTTTCTCTACAGTGACATTTGTGTCTAAGCTTGGATCGGGCCTACATTGAATAAAAATATTATTTTAATTGTATACGCATTGTGTTTGGTCTGCTTTGGACATTACATATTTTGGCGATGCCAGACTCAGGATTATCGACTGGAGGTCAAAGTTGTTTGAATTATTTGGAAAACTTTTCTATTTATTCTTGAAGACAGTATCTAAACTTAACCAACGCCATTTAATGCTAAATATCCTGCACATTCTAAATATGCATTGTTTTATTGAATAATTTGTTTTTAATGATAATATGTGTCATTCATTCTTTTAGGCTACTTGCAGTGAAGGGAGATATTTTTATGAATATATATTTATACATATAGAGTTAAGTGTGTAATTATAGATTGGTTTGTGATAGGTTGTGTGTAATTACAATTTTGTATATGTCTAAAATAATGGATTCAGTAAAGGCAACTGATCAGAGCGAAACAGTCTGTTGTAAGAAAGGAGGAAAATCTATTCTTTGCCAGACTTGTTCTAAGTGGTATCACCTTCGTTGTCAAAAGATACCTGCTTTTATGTTCGCTTCTCTAAGTCACCCAAGTTACCAGTGGTCGTGCAAAGAGTGCACACAGAAGGATCCTAATATGGGTGATGATACTGAGATCGTTGAAACTGAGCAGGAGTCAATTGAAAGCTCAGTCGGAATCGAAAAGATATTATCGGCTATTGCAACTGTGAAAGATGAAGTTAGTTCGAAAGTCGAGTCTGAAGTAAAGCGAGTTCGGGATGAAGTTAGTTCTAAATTTGAGACAGAAATAGGAAAAGTTGTTAATAAGATGGATGCCATTTCTCTTGAAGTTAATGACATTCGAACTAGAGTAAATAGTGTCACAGATGAAGTAGATAGGTTGGAAGATACCCTTACCAAGAAAGTAGATTCAGTAGAGAAAAAATTGGCGGAGAAATCGGGGGAACTGTTGGACGAAATTGCTAAGACACAGAGTAACCTTTCCATTCAAATAGACGAGAGTAGAAGCAGCTGTGAAACGCGAAGTCGTGAACTCAACGATGAGATAAGATCTATAAGAGATGAAGTTTCATCTATTAAGAGTGATCTATCCACGAGAGTGAAAGAAGTAATTAATAAGAACCATACCGTCCCTCAAGAAAGTACTACGGTTGGTCCTTTGAGTACTAGTTTCACTCTCAATAAAATTACTGAAAGTTCTAAGGTAATCCCGATAACTGTGCCAGTTTCTTCTAGTGTGCCTCTGTGTACTACTTACTCTGTTATTACAACCACTTCAAATTATTTCAGCCAGCCAATTTTATCTGCTAGTGGTAATGTTCGGAATCAACAGTCATTTAGTTTTCCTATGTCTGATTTTCAATTCTCGAAGGAGGTAATGAACAAAAATAACTGCTTCCCCAGGCACTCTAGTGTGAAGATGTCTGAGTTCGTTAGGCCTCGTGTTTGTGAAACTTCTAATTTAATCCCTTTTCAAATTGTAATATTCATAAACCATTAATTGATCCACTAGGTGTTGAATCTCAAACGTTTTCTACTTCAAAGCCAAGTGAAACTAAGCCTTTACGATTATCGGATATTGAATACTTTCCATCTTTCAGTGGTGACCTTCTTAAGCAGTCTCCTCAGGAATTCTTGAAAATTGTTGAGCAAAATTTTAATATAGTCAGATTGTCTGAGTCAGACCGCTTAATGGTGGTAGAAAGAAGGTTAACTCACAGTGCACTGGCTTGGTTTCTTCATGTGAAGGGACAGATTCGAAATTATTCAGATTTCGTGAGATTATTTTTGTTGCAATACACAAATCCAAGGATTCGAAGAGCCCAGTTGAAAATCCTTCAAAATTTAAAATTTAATAGCTCAGAATACCAGAATTTAGTGGATTTTGTATGGACAATCGCTAGATCGTATAACAATTTAATAGATGAACCAGATCAAACTGAACTTGTGAGTATAATTCTTGATGCTTTGCCTATTAATACTGGAAAACTATTGAGGATCCTGAAGCCTAGTTCAGTGAGCCAGATTGTTGAGCATTTAGGAGAACTGGACTTTCCTGACAATACGGAAATACAGCAAAATACTAAATTTTTCCTCAATAATGATTATACTTCCAAGAGAAGATTTCCTAGGAATTGTGAAGAGTATAGTGATATGAGAAGACGTAATCTAAATGCTCGGGTACGAAATATACGAACTCCAATTGCAGATTTAAATCCTCAGAATTTAGTCAACACAAATGCTAATAGTAATTCTTCGAATGGTGTGGAAAGAAATAATAGGTTTGAGGAAAGGAATACGCATAGCAATTTTAATCGTTTTAATTCTTTTAGAAGAAATCGATATAATAACAATGGATCTAGAAGCAGGGAAGAACAAAATGATCTGGAAAGGAGTAGAAATTATGGTGTTAATCGAAATAATTTTCGTAGAGGCCCGTATTCTAATATGAGGAGAGGAAATAATTATGGTTCCAAAAACCCTATTAGATCTAGTACTAATGATGCTCAAGTAGGAGATAGAGTAAGAGAGTCTAATGATCATGAAATGTCAGTTAATAGGAGATGTCATCATAGTGACAATAGTAACCAGTTGAGAGGTTCTGATGAAGTAAGTTCCAGGAATGAATCAAATTCACCAACAGAAACACCTAGTCACAATCTCCATTCCCCTGGATGCTCTAGATGCCAGGTAGGAAATGAAAATAATATGTCTTTAAATGTAGCGAGCGGTCTCTGAATGGGTCGGCCAGAGATTGCCAATTAGTTTTTGACCGGCCATTGGATCGATTAGTTTCAGATAAAAATTACGCCCCTATTGAAAATTTGGACTGTAGTGTTTATTTTGTTATAGAGGAAGAAGTAGAAGAAGATAATAAGTGTAATTATGATATCTGCCGATCTCCAATAGTGACTGGCAAAATAGCTGGTGTAGAGTTAAATTGTACAATTGATTCCGGAAGTGAAGTAAATCTTTTAAGCTTAGAAGCATGGTTCAAGTTATTGGTAGCAGTTCCCAAGGCAAAATTGAAACCTGCCAGGAACGTTTCCTTACAAGGATTTGTAGGTGATAATGGTTTTAAAGTAAAGGGTATGCAAGTTTTGTGTCTTGATATTGGTGGTTTGGTTTTTGAAGTAACTGTATATGTAATCGGTGGATTGAAAACAGAATTACTATTAGGAATGCCCTTCTTGTTGCAAACGAATTGTATAATGGATTTGAAGGATAAGTCTTTAATGCTGAACGATGCTACCCAGAAGACAGTAAAAGTTAGAATTAATAATTTTGTAGTTGGGATGAACTATGTTGGAAATATTACAGCGAATGCAGAGGAAGATTACATTATTCCAGAACACATAATTAAAAATGAAATTTCCACCAGAACAGATTTGTCACCAGAGATTAGGGAGAAATTATTGAATATTCTTTTGAAATATAGACATTTGTTTGCAGATAGACCTCGACCAATAAATCTGCCTCCACAGAAGATTGAACTTATAGATAATAAGCCAGTAGTAAGTAAGCCATATCCAATACCCTATGTTATGCGAGAACCTTTCAAACAATTGATAGAAAAGTGGCTAAAATGGGGGATAATTGATGAAAGACAAAGTCCATATGTAAATCCAATTCACTGTGTTCTAAAGGCAGATAAGATTACCATTCGACCGGTTCTTGATCTTCGCCAATTAAATACTAAAGTTGTAGCTCCTAAAGTTCAAGTTGAGCCTATTCAGGAGATACTACACCGCCTGTCTGGTTCGCAATATTTCAGTTCATGTGATGCCAAAGACGGCTATTATGGAATTAAACTACATCCAGATTCTTATTTGTGTACAGCGTTTATTTTTGAAGGTCGACAGTTTGTGTGGAAATTCTTACCAATGGGTTTGAAGTCAAGCTGTGCTATTTTTCAGGCAGCTATGAATAAGCTCTTCGATATAGTAACTAAAAGTTTCATTGCAGTTTACTTAGATGATGTTCTTTGTTTTTCGAGATCCATTGAAGAACATTTTCAACATTTAGAATTTATTTTTCAGATATTTTCTAAAGCTAACTTGTCTTTAAATTTTAAGAAATGCAGATTTCTTTTGAAGGAAATATCTTTTCTAGGTCACATAGTAACTGGACGGGAAATAAGAGTAGACCCAAAATCAAACGAACCAATCAGAAAGTTTCCAATACCGCGAACCAAACGACAGCTTCGAAAATTCTTAGGGGTCGCTAATTGGAGACGCAAATATATTAGAAACTTCTCCTGTCTTACAGAACCTTTGGTAGCTCTTCTGAGAAAAGACTGTAAAGTAAAGTTTGGCAGTCACGAATTGGAAGCTTTTGAGCGTTTGAAATTGGCTCTAATATCACCACCAGCTTTAATTCAGCCAGACTTAAATGAAACTTTTCACATTTATAGCGATGCTTGTGAGTTGGCGATAGCTGGTTACCTGGCTCAAAATCGGGATGGTAAGGTGGAGGTAATAGCTTATGCCAGTCGTCGGATTAAACCAAATGAATTCTCTTTATCAATGTTTCAATTAGAACTCTTGGCTGTAGTTTATCTGTGTGAATACTTTTCTCATTTTATTTTAGGAAGATCAGTAGTTGTTCATACAGACAACAAAGCAATTACTCATCTAAAAACCATTAGAAATTTAGATTTAAGAACTACAAGGCTATTACTAAAGTTACAAAGATATGATATTGAATTCGTACATATTGAAGGACAGAATAATTATATTGCAGACACTTTATCTCGTTTTCCACCTGATGAGGATACAGCGACTATCCCTCCTTTTATTGTGAACACCATATTTTGTGATATGACTAATAAGGAATTTGTCCAAATGTGTAGGGAAGCTCAAGAACAAGACAATTATTGTTTACAAGTAAAGCAAAGGATATCTCAAGGTAACGAGAATTACTGTGAACATTTTGGACTATTGTACGTCAAAGAAAATGGGGAACGTATAATTTGGAAATTGATAATACCGAAAGATATGGTTCATAAAGCTGTAAAAGAGATTCATGAATATGGTCATTTTGGTGTACAAAAATGTTATTTGTTAGCGAAGAGATTATTTTACTGGAAAGATATGAAGAATGATTTTAGGAAATATATTGCTGATTGTGAAATCTGTGCTAAAACTAAAGTTACATCTCAAGTGCTGGTTAGAGATTCGTATCACGTAAATGCTTCGTCTCCGCACGAAAAGCTATGTATAGACCTAGTGGGAAAGTTACCTTGTAGTTGTGGATTCAATTACATATTTACTATGGTAGATGTTTTCTGTAAATTTTTGGTTATGTATCCATTACGGACAGCTAGTACAAAAGAAATAATAAGAGTATTTACTAAAAATTATCTATATCATTATCCTACACCAAGTATAGTGATAAGTGATAGAGGTTCACAGTTTACTTCGAGGGATTGGAAAATATTCTGTGAATTACAAAGAATTCAACATATCACCACGAGTCCTTACAACCCAAAGGCAAATCCTGTTGAACGGTATCACCGTGATTTGAATAGACTCGTGAGACAATACTGTAATCAAGACCATAAGGCATGGAGTACCAAGTTGATCGAAATTCAGAACTTACTTAATAATTCTGTTTCCTTAGTAACAGGTTGTACACCTTCAGAGCTATTTTTAAGTTTTTCTGCAACGGAATCTTTTAAGCGGAGTATACCTTGGCCTGAAGAATATGGTTTTATAGATATCAAGGAAAGATACCAGACAGTGATTCTAAATATGGACAAAAGTCATAGGAAAAATAAACATGTTGTGAATGACAAGGCTATCCAGCTTAAAGTTGGGGATTTGGTTTTCCTGAAAACTAGGGAACATAGCTCGGCTATTAATAGTAAAATAAGTAAATACCTTTTAAAATATTTTGGACCATTTCTTGTGAAGTTTATAAATAAGAATAATGCTAAACTAGCCACCTTACAAGGTCAAGATATAGGCATTCATAGTTTGGATAATCTAAAAGTATTCAGATGTTCCCCTGAGAAAAGAGCAGAGCTTCTCAACGTTCACGATAACTAATTCTTACATTCTATTTTTCAATTTATTCACTTAATACGTATATAAAAACATGTTTATTTTCTTTGTCCCCCAGGTGATTTGTAGCAATCTCATTGCTTCAACTCTGTTGTAGTGATTTGCTACAAAGTATAATAATTGCCTAGTTAATTTGTTGGTTCCTGTTTTATTATTGATTATTATTTATGTTCATGCTAAATTTAGTTTCTTGTTAATTGTTAAGAAAATATTTATCCACAAAAATCATTACAATATTTTTTTTATTTTTGTTTGGATTTAAAATGGCACTATTTACTCATAAACAAAAACGTTTCCTTTTGTTCGATAAATGTTTCATAGAAAAAAAGAAAATAAATAAGATTTAAAAAAGGAACGAACAGATTTTCCTCTTTCAGCAGCTAAGAGCTGTTGTGATTAATTTTTTTTAATATCAAAAGGTAAAAACTGTATTTTTAATGAGACATTACAATTGACTTTTTGTGATTGTGAACAGCATAATAATTGAAGCATAAAGCATGCTTAAAGAAGCGAATATTGAAATTTTTGTTTAGGCTTATTTTGTTAATTATGGAATGAAGGTTCGTAGGCTAAAATAATTCAGTGTCTCTTATCGATTGAAAATTGTATTTTCAGTGTGCTTCAATTATAATTTAGAAATGAATTGCTAAATGACAAAACCTTCTTCCTTCACTGCTTTAGTTTAGAATGTCTGGCTCATATTCTTCTATAGATCTGTAAAATCTACTCTAAGACTATTAGGTTAAAAATGCCTGAACACCAGTTTAAGATTTGCATCAACTTTCTCATCCTCTTGTACATTTTTATTAAGTTTGACTACGAAAAATATGATTATTTTACTTAAAATGTTCTTAAGTAAACAAGTAAACCTAATTTGCATGTATAATAATCTAAATTTATAATGGTTAAATCAGTTTCATTGAAGTAGGTTAGGTTCGATTACTATTATTTATGTTCCAGACAAGATCTTTTAATAAAGAAGGTGTTCTACCCAGAAGTTGGGGAATGATTTTTTTCTAAATTTTGTAAGCAGCTAAATTATTGCTATTGTAAACTTTTCTCGAGGAATTATGTTCAATAATAAACTTATTAGATAAACAGTTGGATACTGAAATTTTTCTTAAACTCTTATGTGATTATTATAATTAGCTAATAGTTTTCCAAACTTTAAAATAACTTTGACCTTGATAAACTTTTGAGTTTAATATGTTACCGCGTACCGTTATAACTTCTCAAAGAGAGATTTCGTTTCAAATTAGTCTATTTAGTTGATTGTAGAGGTGGCATGGTTGACTCAAGTTGGTGATTCTGTATGTCAGATGGATTTTCTTGTTTGTTTTTTTTTTTTTTAGTTTCCTTTACCTGTGCGTATGACCTAACAAAAATTATGAACTAACCTAAGTAAATATAAACTAACCTAACTCTTGAACCAAAGTATTGATCTTGAAGAAAGCAATTTACATCCAGTGCGATATACCAATGTGTTGTTGTAATAACTTAGCTGGACTGTGCTGAATAATACGTCGATTATTGGTTATTGATTATCAGATGAGATTTAGAATATAATTAATTTCTGAGATTGGAAGAATCGCCTTTATGTGCCAAAATGATTCAATGAACTTCTAACCATATTAATTCTTCAGTGCTGTTCTATCTGGTGGATATTGATGTTACTTTTACTTTTGAACTAATATGAGATTTCTTGAGAAGACGCATTACGTTTGGTTTGATTACTTTTGGTTATGTCTAGAACTTAGAAGTGAATTTTAACGTGTCCTTGAACAGAGCTAAGAATTAAAGGTTTGAATAGGTGAAGGAGGATATATTTTGAATGTTATTTGGAAGTTGATTATTGTCTTTTATTTTTCGTTGCGCAGAAGTATAGAACCTAGCTTAGAAGCAAAATCCAATATTGGTTTAATGATTTGACTACGGAAGTGATGGTTCAATTTTTAAATAATATAAAATTTGAAGATTGAAACATTGCTGTCTGTATTTTTATTCAACGTTATCCCAATATTGACGATCACTAAAACACTCTTAGCCAGAGAGGCGTTTCTCTACAGTGACATTTGTGTCTAAGCTTGGATCGGGCCTACATTGAATAAAAATATTATTTTAATTGTATACGCATTGTGTTTGGTCTGCTTTGGACATTACACTTACCAAATTGAAAGCGACGAGGAAAACCATCAAAATATGTCAACATTGCATTAAAGCACTTTATGCTTCTCCTCAACTTGCTTTCTAGGGTGTATAGTCAGCCTAATGATGAGAGACCACTTATCCACATATGATTCATTTTTCGTTTGCACTTGTTTATAGCGACTGGTATGCTTAATACATCATTTTCTTTTCATGTAATCGGCAGAGACATTCCCAACATTTCTATTAGAAAACTGGATAATTAGCTTTGGGAAACTTTATTTTTATATATGGGCCAGTCTAGTAACTTTGGATTTCGGCCCATCACGATTTGCTCTTCAGCTATTAAAATCCACACCCATGCCCCTGCCGGGACTAGAACCCGAGACCTTCGAGTCGTTGGCATACCGCCATAGACCGCACAACTACCTAGCTGGCTGGATATTTAGCGTTATATAGGCAGAAGTTTAGCCCTGTCAAGGCGGGATCGGAAAGGAAATCGAAAATTTTTCGAAAATTGAAAAATTTTCGGGACGGAAATTGTTGTGAGTCGAGACTTCTCAATGTCTTGGAAGTTCACGACTCTCGAATCTTCCTGATTCTTAAGGATTCCCATTTTTTTTTTTTTTTTTTTTTTCGAATCTTGCGAATCGGAACCGAACTTCTCGAAAATCAGCATCAGGACAGGAATTGTTTTCCAGATTATCTTCGCAAAATTTCGTGTACCTACACACTCTTACCTGGCATGGAACTTTGGAGGTAAATACGATGACATATGAAATACATTTTCAGGATGAATAAAATTTCCTACTCACACAGGCTATTATGTAATTCCTTTTCAAACTAGAGGTAAAAATAAACTCTTATTTCGTAATTGAATTAACTTAAATTAATTTCTTTATTTTAGGCCGGGATAGTGTGAGGAAGAGGATGTTCAAGGTAGTCGACCGGAGCCTAGTTAGTAGGTACAGCTATAGACAAAAAAAATATCGCAGGTCTTTAGAGAATATTTCCCAAATTGCCAGTTATTTTCCTCGCAGACGCTCAAAAATATAGACATTGCAGAACAATTGTGATATACATTGTCCTTGCGTTCATAAATAAATATGTAATTACAAATCAAAGATTTAAAAATAATAACAATAAATTAAACACTGAATGTGGTATCAATCCATAGTATTACATTGAAATCTAGTAAAATAAATATCGTCTAGTATTTAAGATGCAGGATGAGTGGTTACCGTGGTGGACTCCTAATGAATTGTCGTTTTGTCACGGGTTCAAACCCTGGTCGTCGATAATATTTTTTAAAAAATTGTAGATTAATGTGGATAATCTTCACTTTTATATCTTTTTCTCGTTTGATATCTAATTCCAGTATGATACTTTTATATTTTACTGTTAATTTAAGCTATTTTAAGAACCTTTCTACTATTCTTAGTAAGAAGACGTAATCTGATAACTGACGGATTTCTTCTCAAAAGAACCTATGAATGTAAAGATAATGCGGGTCCAAAATGTTTATAAACAAAACAATTTAGTGGTTATTGATTTCATTTGAATACTAGCTGTAATTGCCCCTACTCTCCCAACAAAACAAAAATTAATGAGATCCGAAGCTTTAAGTTACGTCTTGAGTCTAGGTTATATTAGACTGGTTTACCTAGCAGTGGCTGTTGGGGGGTTCCCACTTGGTTTGTCATCGCTTGTTAAATACTGCTGGTAGCGATAAAGAGTAATCCATATAGACTTTAAAATTTAAATTACTTTATTACTTCCTTGTGGAAGTGATAGTGAATTTGAGATTGTATTGTATTGTCGAATTGGCTCCAGTAGAATCTGTTTAGGGGCCCTTGCTAAAATTAAATTACGATTATCGTCCATATAACTATTGTTAAAATTTAAACAGTAAAGGCCTACATAGGCTTTATTTCCTGTCACCTAGGCTTAACTATTTCTACTACTACTACGGCTACCACTGCTCTTAGGTCTCTTAATAGCAAAAGGAACCTTCTATTCCCGCTCATGGTGTCCGTCCATCCATCCGTGTCCATAAATTAAATCTCAGGAACTATGGTGTAGATAGATGCTGGAGATGTGTTAGTTTCACTAGCTCAGAGCCCCTGGAATCGTCTTTATTAGTGCAGTGCGGCCCATTTTCTAAAATTCAATTGTTCAAATTGTTTCCCTTCAACTACATCCAGCTGCGCCAAATTTGGTGTAAACATTATTCGACAGTAGTACTGTGAAACTTCTAATCCAACAAATAGTAATAGTGCTGCTCCTTCTGACTACTACTACGACTTTAATATACCGAAAAGCCTGATAGATGGTGAGTGCGTAAAACCAACGAGGCAAACGCCGAAGAAATTCCAAGCGAAAGTTACATCAGCACGGAGAGTGGAGTTTTCTTTATTCAGGATGGATACAATGCCATTTTGTCATAATACCCATGCTTTATTTAATGTGTCATCATGGCGTTTGCCATGTGAAACTAAAGAAAACCGTGGAGAACTTAATATATAATAATATTTTCTATATATATTTGCAAGAGAAACAATAACATCTATTAAAAATCTAACAGAATATTGTACACCATGGCGAAAACAATCATTCATAAGCTGGAGATGGATGTGTTACCAGATCCGACATACTTCCCATACCTTTCACATTCAGACCATCGTCTATTTCATTCAGTGTCAATTACATTGTGTTGCAGTTCCTTCTGCGACAACGCGACATTGAACCCTTAGTTTGATGTTCCCTTTGCTTAGAAACCAGAAAGTGAGTGACTTGCGGAGCTCTCCGAAAAATTGGAGGCAGTTGTGCAGAATGGTAGAGAAATATAATTTATTAATGTTCTTGAATAAGTGTCTTTCTTGATTTGTGGTTAGTGTTTGAGTGGAACGGTAAAACACCGACCCAAATTCTGCACCAACCAAATAGTTCACAGTACGTCAAACTTTTCCTAAGCGTAAATATAATACGCATAAATAATAGGCATGTATAAATGTGTAAACAAAATCTACATATTCCTACAAGATCTGTTCTTGATATGATTCTTTTAACTGTTTTTCTTGATATGAACCAATATGATTCTTTTAACTGTTTTTTCAGTAGTTAGAATTTCGGGGGAAAATTATATAATTTGCAATTTTCCCGTTAAGAACCCCAATAGTAACCCCAGGTATCGAAAATGCATGCAATTTCCGTTAGGCTAAGAAGCTGCGACGGCATGAAGATTAGTTTTATAAACCACTCCACACATACTTCAAAATTGTTTTCTTTTCTTTAATGAAAGGACTTTGAAAACAGGAGGAAAATGTTAAAGTGTATAACTAGAAAAACTAGTCATAAATTTTAACCAATATGATATTGACTTATTGCATTATTTCTGTCACAAACACCTATTTGTCAGCATTGCTAGGAAACGCGCTAGCGCCGCCAGCATTATGTTATTTTGTATATTCTCTCTTATATAAGCGTGCCACCCTTGCACAGGAATCACGTAGTTCAGCAGAATACTAAGAGATGGCACCACGAAATCACGTAGTTCAGCAGCACACCAAGAGATGGCAGCACAACGCTAACAAATATTAAAGGGAAGTGAATGTGACCTTGATAATAAAATATATTAAACCTATTTCGGTAACGTGCGTAAAATTTTGAAATTTCGTGTAATAATAATAATCTAACCTGACTTTTCTAACTTATGTCAATGAATTAGTAAAATGTCTAAAAATGCAAAAGAACCAAAAGGGAGATTCTTAAGCAGAAAGAAGATGTAAATTTCTTTTAAAATATGAAAAGATATGAGGAGTTGTCGAGTATCGAATCAGGGCCACTCGACTAGAAACGGTGGCGTGCGTTTACGCGACCATGCATTTTGCAAAAGGCGAGCGTGCCTTTTGAGGCCCGGAATATTGATGCTTAGTGAAATACCAATGTTAAAACTATTAGCACGAATAAACTAGACTGATATTTTGTTGTTTTTAATATATTATGAAGCTTGTTGCATATTTCTAGTTAGTTCAATTAAGTCAAATTAGGTTAGATTTTAGTTCAATTTTATAAGCAAGCAACGACAATTTGAGAGGCAAGGGAAATACATTTGAGGTCAAGGCAAAGTTAACCCTGTCTGATGTGCACGCCTCGTGAAAGGCACATGGGGAATGTGGAGGTAACGCTTCGAATATTCTCGATTCACGGCACGAAGTGAGGCAGTGTGGTTGTTAGTCCACGCGTGACTGCCTTCGATTTGATTTTTTGTCTAATCACTGACAAGACTTATCCCATTTACAAGTGACATAGTGACAATCGGCCTGGTGAAACGATAGTGGTTTGCCATTGCCTTCCACCGGATAAAGATGACGTACGAAGGACGATACCTACAGTTTAACGTGGGCTACGAACCACTTATGTTTCTACTGTGAATCGAACCAGGGACCCATTGATTACAATGAAGTGAGAGTTACCACTCACCTACAGGGGACATTACCACCCAAGGTGCCCAGAAATAACAAGAACGCTCTGAAACTCAATTTGAAAGGTGGATGAGTGCGAAAAAATCTCCAGCATCCTGACCGGGATTTCAACGCGGACTACCGATTAGCAGTGAGAAGCGCTGAACACGGTGGCTCCCAATTCAATTTTTGAAACATCAGAATTCATTACTTTTTCAATTTCGTGGTAAACCTACTTTTTACAGAAAGTAATATAAATCCACGCAAATGCCATGCACCAGTACGAATTAATGCTGAGTAAGCGGCAGCGAGAGAAGGTGGATTAGTAAAGACCAGGTATATTTTCCCGTTTTTCATTCCGTCCGTTATCATTCCTCCTTATTTAGTGTTTTCTGCGTTGATCGCTCGTTCTACATTTGCGTGCTGCATTTGGAAATTCGAGATACTTCTTTCCGAGGAATTTTTGAAAGTTGGTTCCCAGAATGAAAACTGTTACCTTAGGTTAGCTTTGCGGACCCTTAGACTTCCAAGAGAACGAGTGATGTTGCTGAAAACACAGTTAGGATGTAATATCGTTAATGAACTTAACTGGTTAAGATATCGCCGAATCTAAAATAAGTATATTAATCGCAAAACGTATGATTCATTTTTCAGGGATCGCACAGCGCACGATACTCTGGATAGTCGCAAGTTCCACAGTCACAAAACGCATGGACTCGTAGAAGCGTGGCGCTCCGCCCACTACTCCAAGCATGAGACAATAAACCAATGCTTTGTCAATGTCTTTATCCTTCCCGTAGTGCAACATAATCTTAAGTCATATTACCCGGTGGATTGCTTTCTGACGGCGATACAGCCTACAGTTACGTGGCCTGGCGAATTATAAGTTTCGCTTTTGATTCTATATGCTTCCATTCTTGATGAATTTGAAGAATACTGCTATATTCTTTTGTTGGCAATCATTAATTTAATTTACCAACTGAAAATCGTATGCGTATGTTTACACAACATGTAATAATAAATAATAATTTCCTACGCACTAGCAATGTTGCGTAACTAGCTACTTGTATGTCAAAAAATATTTACTGGCAATAATTTAGTAGTTCGAAAATTCGGGTCTTTTGGAAATCAACACACACTGGTAACGCTGCTTGTTTGCTATCATAAGTTTATTGTTACCGTAACTTTGAAGGAAAAATGTCATTTGTTGTCATTACGGAAATTTTTCTAGTTTTCAGGAGTTAACTTGATATCTCTGGCAGTGGCGTCGTAAGGGGGCTAGCGGACCTGTCCCGGTTTCCCTTGAGTATATATATATATATATAAGCGAAAATAGCAAAAATTCTGTGTACCCTTTCATTCTTATTTTACATTTCCATAACCAAAAGGTTTTTTTTTTATTATTATTATTCATCGTTTCAGCACTTCCACACACGTTGCAAACATTAGATTTCTCCAGTAATTGTTAAACATTTTTTGGGGTCCAAAACTGCACCATACTGAGTCGATTTTATGCGACTGCGTCCTTTGATGTAAATATTTATACATACTGAACATACCAAACAAGGCAGACGAGATGCTAAAGTATTATGTGCTATGTACAAGGAGGAAACTGATTTTGCAATTATTATCATTCTTATTATTTTAGCCTATGCTATTATGAACCGAGAAATTAGCACTAACGCATAACATGGGGCAAAGTGCAGTTTATAATAGTAAAGAAATTCAAAATCACGGGAAAATGTAACGTTTGCAGCGTGAAAGTGTTGAAATACATAAGTAAAGCTTTCAGTTAAGGACGTGTAATATGCGAATGAAATGCAACTATTTAGCTTCCTTCTCGTTAGAGGTGGGCACATGAAGTAAGTATTAAACGTAGTGTGCATCGCGTATAATGAAAACAATATCGAACCTGACTTTAACTAGCCTCTCTTCGCTCGCTCGAGATACTATCCGTGCGCTTTGTGGCAAAATAAGTGTCATTCATAACACGAAACACGTCGTACGTATTTATCCATATGCCGCCATGTTTATTAGGTGTTGATCAACTCGATGCGTATTTAACGAAATGATAATGGGACATGACTTTCCATGACAGTTTTTGAATTGCTGGCTGTTACTCAGTGTTTATAGAATTATTTGCAAGAGAATACGTGGCATAGACCGTATTCTTATTTTTCTAGCCCACTTCTCCAAGCATTCCCGTACCTTTTCTAACCCACTTCGAGCACTACATATAATTGAAGAGCAGCCGGAAGGTGCGTGCCACCAACTATAGTTTATCCTATTTTGGGCTTCATTTCTACACACGTTGTTGTAATGGTTAACATTTTTCCTATAAATTATCCAATTTTTGGCTACTATGACATTCACTATACCCCAATTTTTATTGATGGCTACTGCATCCAAGAGAAATGCGGAACTGGTTTCAGTTCTTTAGTGCAATGTTTGTTCACGTAGATAAACGACGTCAAAGCTAAGCAAGTGCAAGACCTTTCTTTATTATACTTCGTCCGCTCTTTTCGGAACAAGATGGTTAAATCGAACCCAATCTAACCTAACCACATCCTGTTTCCGTTTAAGAAATTTATCACAATAACATGATACGATGGACTCATTCATTTTTCCATTAATGATGGGGTGAATAAAATCAATGTCCACTTAAACCCTTAACAATAAACAGCTACCGGAGTAGGATACCCCTGCTCTGCTACACCATGATTTAATTACACATTAACACGAGCTTGTTGCATGAGACTCTGATTGTTACCCTCCAAATCTACTCCGTGGATTGACAGCTCACTAATTAAAAACTAAAATTCAATTTAACCCTTGACCTTTGTTTCCTGCCCCTTTCCCTGGCTTGGAACAGAGAATCGTACTCCCCCTGAAGGCTTTTTGCCTTTTCTGTTGATGATGAAAACATAAAAAAAATTAGGAAGATTTTTTTTTAATTTGTAACCCGAACCACAAGAAGATATAATAAAGTCATCGCCTAGGGCTCAAGGCCAATTTAGTTCAAGAAAAGAAGCAGAAAGGGTAGAGATGATTTTTTTAAACGAAATAAGAAATAAAATTATTATATTTGATCATTGGTATCAATGCAAGAAACTTGAAGTACTCGTCAATATTTGAAAGTGTAGGTACCTCTTATTAGTGTTTTTTTTAGTACAAGGAAACGGAGTATATATGAAAATTAATATAACATTATATGAATACTAATAATTGATGAATAAAAGTGCATACTACAATGGCATTAACAAACAAAATTATTTGATTAAACGACATTCTAGGACTAAAGCATAGATAAAAGATAAATATAGATAGGAAGGTACCATAGTGACGTATTGTGCCGCCTTTTCTCGTATCTGTAGCGTCCTGCCATCTAGTGTCTGTCCAGGCAAACTGTGACGAAAACAAGGGAAGTACGATATTCGTTAATCGGTGTTTTTATTTTATTGTTGACCGATCGAATAAAGTTCAATGCAAGTGAGTTTTCCCGCCTTTTCCGTTTTACGTCAATTATTCAAATTTCGGTCCAGGAAAACAAGAAATTAACTTGCACGGACCAAAGTTTGTTTGGTACTTTAATAATATTAAAGTTCGTTTTAAGGTAATGCTACTAGTAATTTCAGGATTGTTTGCAGGCATTTTCGTAAAAGAATGATGTCCCAAAAGTCTCTGCACACAACGCTGACGTTACTACTACCATTTCTTTAAAACTAATTGTACCCATTATAGAAGTACGAAACGAACTTTGGTCCGTCAGAGTTCATTTCTTGTTTACCTGCATTGAAATTTGAATAATTGACGTAAAACGAAAAAGGCGGGAAAACTCACTTGCATTGAACCATAACAGTTGTTTCACAAACCTTCGTGAAGATTTTAACTAATCGTTGATTAACGAGTTTAATCTATTTCAAAGCACTTAAAATTCTTTTAACGATTCGTCAGTTCTGAGCGAAGATTAGTGAGATCCAAGGTGAAGTAGGGGCGCATTTCGACAAGCCTGCACTTCTCTCATTTTTGATAGTAGTGCACAAATAATCAAGTAAATTTGCAGATCTACGAAACATATAATATAAATATTTAATTATATTGATAGAAAATAACTTCCCATTGAAATTTAATACTTGTTACGTTAACATATTACTTAAGAATACATCGTCAGGTTATAACATTAACACAATGAGCGGAAGAAAGAATGGGAATATAGCGACCACTATCTGTTTATTCGCCTCATGTGCCTAAGGAAGCAGGCTGACCAATTCCAGCCTGAGACCTCAATTAAAAAGAAGCGACAGCTTCCGCAGAGCCACAACGCTCATTTTGATAATGATAAATTTCGTTATGATAGGGAGGTAACGACTTCCAGATGTTCTTCAAATTTCTCATATAAAAATGGTTACACTATAAAACTTAGCTCATTATGTCCTAGATTTTCATCATTAGACAAGCATAAGCTTAAAATGAATTAGTAAAATTTGTTTCTTTTTTGCGTTATAAAAATCGAGAGAAGAACAAACTGGAAGCGTTAGTTGCTCGATCTCAATTCACTTCGCTATATTTGTCTCTAATTGGATTAATAATTGAAAACTCGTTAATCCAGCAATGGCAAAAGATGATGGGCCAATTATCAGAACTTATACTTATGTAAAACAATCTATTACATCAGCACAAGATCAACGTACTCTTTTAGAATCTATTGGACTGCTAAGGTTTCGGTTCATTCTGCTATTTTATTCAACGTTTTTCTTATTTACAACCAACTTTTCAGTGTTTCATGACATGTATGACCTTTTAGGAAAGTTTGTGCATATATGATGCAAGGCAAAAAACTATCGAAATAAGTACGGTACAACACAATTCATCTGTGCGGATCATTTTATTGAATTTTTATGCTCAATGAAAACAATCTTTGAAATCGTCTGTTTTTCCTTATTCAACACTTCAAAAACAAATGAAATATTCACTATATGTTTTAAATGAGTGATCATTCAGTGGACATAATGATTCATTCATAAAGACATACAATTTATAGAACCATAACTTCTGCATAGTCAGCGAACAAAATGTTTCTTTACGTCTTAGCCAGAATCATGAGACTTGTTAAATTAATCGGATCTTACATTGTAATCTAAATGAACATTTAGAACGTTTCATCCAGGAAACATCATCTATTTTATGTTGAAATGCGTGTCAATGTAGAATGCATGGGTTTAATCATATCCTGATTAACACCTGGAATAAAGGCAAAACGTTGTAATAGTATTACAGAAACGTCAGAGATCTTGAATAACAATTTGTAACATTTTCCGTTTGAGTTGTAAATATTCATGGTAATAATTTATTACTTGAACTTTAAATTCTTCCTAGAGGTTTCATCTTCTGATATCTTTCCTCGTGTGATTTAGCTGTGAAAAATCTTGTGATATAACATTAATAATACCAAATACTGCACATAAAGTATCTTCCTTATAACATTTTCTCCAACTTTAATATTCTTCAGTGTGTTGGTGTCTGTCTCAGTCTCTTCGCATCTTTTCTAAACGTATTAGCTGATAACGGTAGAGGTTACGCTTATTTACTTATTTGCAAATTTCTTCTGTTCAGAAATGTTAAGTGAACTCAAGGTTTATTCTGAAGCTTTTCTACCTATGAAAAGAAAGAAAGAAAGAAAGAATGAAAATAATGTAATCATCGTAACGTACATTATTTATCATTACTGTAATTCCCGTGATAATGGATTTTCGAATTCCAAATATTACAGAACTAGTATACAAAATACTCTAGATACTAAAAATTTTCGCGGTTTATACTTTGATATGCTGGCTAAGTAGATAAGATACTAGAGACAGTTCTTTATTGATAGTCTGCATATCGTTTTCCACTGGGGAAATAATAATGTTAATTTATAATACATTACAGGTCTCGTAAATTTTCTTAGGCAGGCCGTTGTTCTACAACCGTGACAGGTACGGGCATATGCGAACTGGAGTTAACTGCATACTCTCAGAGAACATATTACGTTAGGTTACGTTACATCACAATGATTCTAGGATTAACTGTAAGCAAATTAGTTAGTTCCAATAATTGTTTCAAGTAACTTTATGTTAACACTGTTTATATACCAGGTGTATGCATAAGTTTTTACCGGTTTTTTTTTTTTTTGGTAAAGGATACACGTAATTTTCAAGGAAAATTAATTTTGTTTTATTCAAAATATTGGCCATCGGCTTCTACACCTTTCGCCCATCTTTAAGGTAATTGATGCATACCATGCCAGAAAGACTGCTTGTCTTTTGCGGCAAACCATTCGTCGAGCCATTTTCCAACGTCTTCGAAATTGCTGAAGTGCTGCTCTGCGAGCGCGTGTCCCATTGATGCGAAGAGGTGATAGTCAGATGGCGCAAGTTCTGGGGAGTACGGAGGGTGCAGAAGGATGTCCCATCCAAGCGATTTCAAGGTGTCTTTCACTGTTTTTGCTGTATGGGACGGCGCATTGTCGTGTAACACAATCACTTTGCCATGAATTCGGGCCCATTCCGGTCGTCTTTCGATCAATGCGTGGTTTAAATTAATCATTTGTTGGCGATAGCGTTGTGCATTAACGGTTTCGCCGAGCTTCAAGAGTTCATAATACACAATACCGCTCTGGTCCCACCAGACACAAAGCATGGTCTTCTTGCAGAAGCGATTTGGCTTTGGTGTTGAAGGACCGGCTTCGTCAGGTGAAAGCCACGATTTTTTCCGCTTCGGGTTTTCAAAATAAATCCATTTTTCGTCACCCGTCACAATTCGATTCAAAAAGAATTTTCTTTCGTGGCGTTGAAGCAGCATTTCACAAGTGACTTTGCGATTTTCCATTTGACGTTCATTCAAATCGTGTGGGACCCATTTACCCAGTTTATTGATCTTCCCCATTGCTCGTAAACGTCTGCTGATTGTTTCTTGTGACACATTTAATGCTTTTGCCAATTGCTGTTGAGTTTGAGTTGGGCCATCCGCCAATAGCACCTGCAATTGCTCGTTTTCGCACTTTTGTGGTCTACCAGAGCGCGCACTGTCTTTCACATTGAAATCACTACTTTTAAATTGTCGAAACCATGTCTGACATGTTCTAATCGATGGAGCGTGTTCACCATATGTTTCTACCAGCACACGATGACTTTCAACAGCCTTTTCTTTTGATTAAGTAAGAAAAGCAATGCGTGCCGCAAATGTTCTTTTTCAGGCACAAACTTCGACATGATCACTGAACGATAAAACAAAGACGCTAGTGTTTGGCGGACTCAACTTGTGTGTGTTTGTAGTTTAATGTCAGACGAACAAAATGACGTATGGGTCAAATGAATACGCTGCGTACTTTTCGCTGGCGCTATCTCGTAGGTAAACTGGAAACTACTTATCTATACACCTGGTAGGTCACGTATGGTTAGACGAGATCAGATATTTGAACATAGGATCGGACAATGGGAGAAGTATTTAATGTCCATTCAATAATTCTTTTCTTATGCATCATGTTTACAATGGCACTTAAACATAGAGTTATATAAGGATAGAATTACGATGTTCATCAAAAGTTGACCATTTTTACAACAGTGATTTCTGTGTAAAATATTTGGTTCGCAGTAAAGAACGTTAGGTTAATTTGCTCTAAGTTAATAAACTTAGGTTAGAATGGAATTTATTTTAAGGCCTTTAGGCAACTATGACTCAGGGCGTATGGATGATAATGGGATGAATTGGTGGAATGAAGAATGTGGGAGGAAACGGGACCACACCGAGAAAACCCACG
>JAGDQP010008036.1:50529-64677 GCA_022664845.1 Lepisma saccharinum | reverse complement strand
CAGGGTTGGCTGCTTTCGCCAGCCTCCAGAAGGAAACAGGGTAGGGTGGGTGGGTTTCGGATAAAATTCTCCACCCAAAACTAGTTTGAAACGTACGTTCTCCACAAAATATGCATCTAAAACTACGAAAAGAAACTTAGGCCCGGTGGGTGGGAGGGCCAAAAACAGAATTATCCTAGTGCCAAAGAATCATGGTGTAACGAAACGTTGCCTAGTGCCAATAATCATAGCGTTTTCGCCATGCAAAAGGAAAAAAGGGATTTAAATGATGGCGGCTCCATCCATGTGGACTTACATGTTGTTTTGGGGGGCGAAACTACCTAGTCCTCCGCCAAGATTGGGACGGAGAAAAAATTACCCGGCGCTAAAACATGTTGCCTCCTTCTACCGGAATCGAGGAGGTGAATAACCTTCCCAGTGTTCGTCTAGTGAACCTGAGGAAAACCTTACCTTGAAGCGACAAACACCTGGTAGGATATTCTCGGACGACGTAGCTGAAAGGTAGACATAAAATGGGGGAATTGACACTAGGATCCAACTGGAATAATAAGCTCAACTCTTATAAACGGTGGGTTTATTAACCCTAGGACAGAACACTAATCATGGGAAGACGGGCGGAACGAGTCCCACCAGCGGCAATGAATTTCATACCAAGCGTTCTAATCACAATTCCACTTAAGATGACAGACAGGGTCGCTGGCTCCGACGTTCCCAAATTCCAAGTGACGCCCAATTCATTCGATGACCAGAATGATTGGCTCTATGGCGCCCAAAGCCTTCCTAGCTTTGGCTGGACGGCCAGGTCACGAACAGCAGAACTTGCCTAATTTGAACAATCCAGCGATTCTCTCAGCTCCACACCGTGGACTCACGCTAACCTCTCTTCTCCTTTCTCCTTTGCTGTCGCTGTATTTATTTCAAAAGTGGAATTGCAGGAATTTCTTCCGTGTTGCGGCAACGACCCTGGCATGATGGTACAAATTGTTTCATGTCTGAGCTGTAAACAGTGGTGGCTTCGAAGTGTGTTATCCCATTCTGTCCACAATATATATTATTTTAAATGGTACAAGATATCGAATTTTTTCGCAACGCGTAGTTAATTTTCATTTCTCTATATTAGACTCTGCTTTCAGGTAAGCACTTGATATTTATACCAAATTATTCTTTTCGCTACGATGATTACAACAAAGCTCTACTGGTACTAGAATTACAATGTGTAGCGTACAAATAATAATAATAATAATAAATGTAAAATATGCTGTTTTGCGTGCAATCTCTATTAAAAATTCTCATGAAGTAGCTATTTATGAGGTATTCCTGAAAACTCATCATTTGTAAAAATATATCTGGTAGTTCTTTAATGTATTTTATTCAGACCTACCATCAGTTTAATAAAATATCTACAAACACTTAAGAAAAAAGTCCTGAAAGAGGTGAAAGCATACATTGCCAGAGATTTTGGGTAATATCAAAGATATTATATATGTATTATACTGATGTAAGTGGTTTTGTGTATATTGCAACATGACCGCTCCCTATCACCGTTTCTCTGTCCGTCTCCTCTCATATGTGAACACGCCTTCGCCAAAACGTTGTCGCGATTTTTTGTTATTGTACACCCGTCTTTTAATTGAATTTTTTATTTTACCATCTTTTATATATACAGGATGTTGCAAAACACCACCAATAAACCTACCTCACACGATTCCTCTCAAACACACACAATGAAAAGAACATCCAATTCCAAGGTGCAAAATTCCTTCGTTTCGGCGCTATAGGCTGCCGAAATTGTGGGTAAATGAACTCTAGAGCTTGATATTTTTAATACGATTAACAATAGAACCGAGGCGGTATGGTACCCTTAAAGATTTCAAACCTGGTCTATCCAAAAATGCATATTCCAAAATCGTGCAATGGATGCGCAAGAGATACCCCAAAGAATTAGGATATTCCCATACATTATTTGGAGTAAATTAGGATGGAAATAAGCACAAATAAGACGACTTTTCGTATGAGTACATATGATAAACGTAATTACTGGCATGTGACCGGGCAATGACAATCTCTTTTATTGATAAAAAGTATCGCAAACGTTCGGTGAAGAATGTTTTTTAAATTGTTCCGCAAAGCAACCTGTTTGATATATCGACTTGCCGCAAATTATTACTACTTGCTAGAAGAAAGTCCTATTCATGCTTATTCCGAGCCACCTTTACTTCAGAAAGAGCAGTTTGCAATTTTTTAAGGGTACCATGCCGCCTCAGTTTTACTGAATGTTAATAGTATTGGAAGTATCAAGATCTAAACCTCATTTCCCCACACTTTTGGCAATTTATAGCGCCGAAATGAATCATTTGTGCCCCTTCGATGGACTATTGTTTGTTTTTTCCCCTTATTTTCATGTCATAAAACTGGTGAGGTCCTTTTGTCGGTGTTGTTTTGCAACACCCTATATAAAAGATTGTAAAAAAATAGAGAAAAGGTACTTACATTATAGAATACCAAGTCAGACGTACACAAATTTCACAAATACAATAGAAAAGCTTTTTCAACATGATAGGAGAGGAGACGCCATGTTGAAAACTTATGCTGGGTAACAGTGTGGGCAGGTTATACCTACTATTCCCTAACACATATATGAGTACTATTCCCCGTCCCCCTGGGAAAACTTCCTAATTCGCATCCTACATTTGTGTATGAATTTTTATACGAATTTTGAAAATTAACGCACAATGTTTTTGTTCATTTTTTAATTATTTGAATTTACTATTATTTCTTCTATTAGTTTCTTGAGAAAGAAATACGGATAAAGCTTGTATTGTTTACTTTCTGTTTAAGCAATCATGCGCATGTACTTCATACATCGAAGAGTCTTTCCTCGCATTCCGTTTAAGTAAAGTCATGATTTCCATAGCTTTCAATTCAATATTGATTTACATATATGTTAGAAAACTCGCTCATTTAAGCTGCTGCCAGTGACTGTCCAGCAAAGTAATTGTAATTTCTGGTGGCTCCTCCATTGTAATTCTTTTCTTACAAAATGTGATGCACATTACTTTTTGTTAAATAGCGAAGTCTTGATAATTATACCCCCTTCTTGCAACAAAGTTACAAGTAGCGCGAACCGGTTGTTACTTCGGTTGAATATCACCACTGGTCCAGACAGTTTCAAAGTATTGGGCTTCTTTATCCTAAAATAAATACTATCATGCAACGATGTTGTGTTTTGAATGATTGCAGAGCACTTTAGGATTTAGGTCACAAAATATTAGCTTGGAAATAGCTCGAAAAAAATATTAAACCTTTTTAACGACATACTTTTATTAAACAATCTGTACTAAAGAGAAAAAAAATGTTTATGCATGACTAAAAAGAAAAGCATGGGGCACGCCAATTGAAGAATTTATAAAGTGACTGTATATAATAGCGCCCTCCATGTTTTTGTTTTTAATCATGCATAAACTATCTTTTTTTTACTTTTTAGTACAAATTGTTTTAAAAAAGTATGTCTTTAAAAAGTTTTTTAATTTTTTTTCTTGTACAATTAAAAAAAGTTGGTGGGTTTATTGATTTTTTCCAACTGTTGGAAAATCGACAAGAAAAATGAAGAAAGGCAAAATAAAAACCTTCAAATGAACGTTATTTACAAGAAATTAATTTAGAATTATCTCTAAAGCTACAAGCAAGCAATAAATCCAGCTACAAGTAAGCAATAAATCCAAATTTCTTTCCCTCCTCGACCTTACAGAAATTTCGTACTAGGGATGGGCAAAAAATGCTATTTTTCGTAGGAGTGACAGCAATAGTTACTACATGCAAATTTCGTTAACAACGCACTTTAGAAAAAAGTATCTAAATGCGAGTTATTTATTCACAATTCTGATTGTGAAAAAGCAGTGTAAAAGACCATTTTAGACTATCTTATTTATCTGTAGCCATCTGTACTGTTAGGACTTCGTAGATTAGTTCATATTACAACTGTCAGAAAATTATTGTATGTAATTATCGGAGTTTGAACTAAATGATGGAGAAGGAATTGTACATCAAAATACCATAAATATCTCCAACAATTTCTAAGGCAGAGCGGCGAAACTTCATAGGTAGAAACATAATATGAATACCTAGGAAAAGGTCCGGGTCGAATTTCGATTTTCCCCATTGGGCATTGTTTGGAGGGCTCCATTGTTGAAGATTGCACTCCAGATAAATGAAGATAGAACCAACACTTTTGATACAAGAGCGGAAACTTCGTTAACAGACACATGTTATGAATACCTAGGAAAAGGTACGGGCCGAATTTCGATCTCCATTGGGCATTGTTGGGAGGTCTCCATTGTTGATGGTTGCACTCCAGATAAATGAAGATAAAACCAACACTTTTGATCCAAGAGCGGCAAGACTTCGTAAACAGACACATGTTATGAATACCTAGGAAAAGGTACTGGCCGAATTTCGATCTCCATTGGGCATTGTTGGGAGGTCTCTATTGTTGATGATTGCACTCCAGATAAATGAAGGTAGAACCAACAGTTTTGATCCAAGAGCGGCAAGACTATGTAAACAGACACATCTTATGAATACAATTGGTTTGGGTTTTCACCACCAGATGGGCTAAAAAGTCGTCGTTCTAAAATTGAAGAGCATCAACGGAGAAGGGGAGAATGGGCATTGACCTTAAAGTTTAATCTGTTCCAACAAAGTATCATACGGGACATTCACACAATATGTATGACTCCACTCGTCACAGCTTCTACACTGTATTATGAACTGGTCACTTTCAGGATTGCTACAACATGTCTTCACTCTTCACGTCTTGAAGGAGCACCTCAGTGGGGAAAAGTCCCGGGACACAATGAAGCTTTTGTAACTATCGATATGACGAGAAAGTCGAACGATGCAATGTGTAGACATAAAATCGATCATTTCTTTATAATCGAGTAACGTTTATGTTAATACGAATCGAATGTTATTACGTTTAACGTTCAACGATTAATTGACGTTCGTATGTATGTATGTATGTTACGTCCAACATTTATTATAATTAGGAAATTAAGCGATATACAAGCATGAACGATATACAATTCCGTTCGCACTAACTTTTGTTGTAACACAATAACACGTAGACCTTGATTGTTGGTCCGTTTCACACAAAGAGAACAGTTGGTAGCTATTGAATAGTAGTACACACGTATCAAAACTGGTATTCTGGTCGCATTATCTTTCGTTGTAAAACAATAACACGTAGGGCTTGAATATGGGTCTGCTGCATACAAGAAGAGTAGTAGGTAGCTGTTGAATGTAGCAGTAATGCTAGTTCACACATATCAAAACTGATATTCTGGTCGCGCTAACCTTCTTTGACACACTAATACCACAGTAACGCTTGATTGTTTATCCGTTGGACACAAGAAGAGCACTTGGTAGCTATTGAATGCAGATGAAATGGTAGCAAACTGCTAACTGCTAGCACACACACACAACATTAACTTTCATTGGATTTGCTAATCACATATATATTATATTCTTTACTCTTCCTACACTTTTAAAAATTTCTTTCTTATGACTGAAGAATCGTTGAAAAAACACACTGATAGATTACAGATCAAACTGATGTTACGTTTGCACTAACCTTCTTTGAGATACTAATAACACAGTAACGCTTGATTGTTGATTCGTTTCACATGGAGAGATCACTTGGCAGCTATTGAATGTAGGAGTAGTGGTAGTACATAGGTATATTCTGATTGCACTAACCTTTGGTATAACACATTAACACGTAGAGCTTGATTGTTGATCCGCTTCACACGAAGAGAGCAGTTGGAAGCTATTGAATGGTAGAATAATGTAGTGAGCGATAGGCAACAGTACAACCACTTTAAGCTCCAAAACTAGTTAAACGGTGCAAGACTCATTGAAAAGGACCTCACCAATCGATCGGGCACACCTTAAAACATAGGGTACCAAATTTCGTGCACATCGGTCCCAAAATAGTGGTACGGGTGTTTTAGTGGTCCTCGTGTACCAGCAGAATATAAGATCATAGAAGGTATAATGTTATTGAGAGTGAAGTGGGTCATGTCAAGTATTAGGAGATTACCTCCTATATGGTTATATTCCGTTAATACAGATGGCCCACTTAAACCCTCCTAGCAACTTTATTTTGTGTCCGATCTTGATGAAATTTGGTGAGTCTATGTTTCAAGGTCCGCCCGATCGATTGGCACTATCTGTGATGCACTGCGACGCACCCTTCTTCCCAAAATGGGCCTCGAAGCAAGCATTCAATGTAAATGCAGAGGTTTATTAGTGCTTATGAAGATTCACTATAATGGTAAATTAGAAGAGGCTCTGGGCTATAATGTGAGTACCATTCCGGTATTCGCCTGGTGTAAGTTCCGAAGCCTATACTATCCCTTCTGGTTCTCAGTGCAGTGTAATGCAGTAGATGCTTATCCCTTTCAGACCATGTACTCACTTTGGTGTGGGTATATTTACATAGCCTTTGCTGTTTGGTAGGGGTTGGACCCGGTCTCAAATTATTGTGAGGGTCTATTTACATAGACTTTGCTGCTTTGGAGGAGTTGGGCTCGTTCTCGCATGATTGTGAGGGTATACTGAACAAGATTTTACACCGAAAATGAACAGTAAATGGTAAAATATATTATGAGTAAACCATATTTGTAGTGTGCTGGCAAGTTGATATATAAGTATCCGATATATGGAACCTTTGACGGTTTTGACGTCGCTGAAAAACTGGTCGCTAAATGGTATTTGACCACGTCGACGGTGTGCTGGAACCGCTTTAATGTAACTACTTCTCTCCGCAGTGAATTAGATCAAAAGAGATGGCAGGCAATACATACTTAGTAGTATTGCGCAATATAGGTCTCTGTTGAGTTGAAGGTTAATGTCTAGCCTCGTTCATGTCTGTGTCGGACATTCGCATACCGTAATGTACACTTTCAATGGCCAAAGTGTATGTTTCTCGCAATCACAAGTACAGACATCAACTTTTTGAACGCATTGTATTTATGGCGTGTGTGATCCTTTCTCCCAAGTCCCAACCAATAGTGAGCGTTGCCAATTTAACATCTTGAACTCTTTCTTCATTAGTTTCGTATTCTCCCCCACATAATAACACAAGTTGACTAATTATTTCACATATATACGTCTATATTATTACCTTTCATATGATCAATGGTATTACCTGACTATTAGTACGGAGACTCTGCGTCTTTAAATATGACCTCCCTTTTTTTCAACTGTCCTGCTGGGTTTACAGTTGAAAGCAAAGTAATAAAAATTGGTAATGCCATATGATACAGGTATATGGAAACACTTGTGGAAGTCGGAACATTTTGCATAAATATGGTGTTGGTTCACCTTTAGGACGCACTACAGCTTGAATACATAAGTAGGATGAGTTAGGGTTTAGTCGCCTGTCACATCTCGTATGATTGCAATGCTTTCAAAATCAATCATCATCCATGCTCCAGCCGGGATTCGAAGCTGAAACCTCCTGGACACTAGCGACACCTTAGCCCTCATGACAACCGCAGACAACAACAAGATTTGTGGAAATGAAATGTTGAATTTGATAGCCTTGACATTATTCTATATTAGCTATTAATTTCCTCTACTTGATGAAGTGTTTAAATTTGCTCTCCTATTAGTGCTCAGAAATTATTTTCTATGAAGGGTAATGAGGGAAAACAAGGAATACAACAAAACAGGTTTATTGTGAAAATCAAGTTATAGAACTTGAATAGTTTACTGTTTAAACAGCTCACCAAATATGTAATATTATCTCGTGTGGTCATTTATGAATTTTAATCCTTCTTTGACAATTCTAATATCCACTAATAGAACGAACTATGCAATAGAAAATCGTTAAAATTGGGTATTCCCTGTTTTCTTCAGTTACCCTTCATGTGTGTTCATAGTCAGGGTTGGGTATGAGGGCGCTCACTTTTTAAAAGAAGTTTCGCTCAGAAATAAACTGAGTTCTGAGCGTAAAGGTACGTTCATTTTCACGCTCACTTTCTGGTAAAAATACCAAGTGAGAAGTTGTTACACCTAAGTGAAATTGACTTTTGAGTATTTTGTTTAGGTGCCTGACGTTATTTTCCTACGTTCTAATTGTCTAATGTATATATTCTCAGAGGAGGAGAAGGAAAGATAATTAGAAGAATGCACAGTGGGCCAGAAATCAAATTTAATAGGACAAAATTCATATCGCTGGACTAAGAAACTTCACACGCGTAAAGTGACTAATTTCATGATTGGCAGGGAGTATATGAAGAAATGAAACACAAAGACTGGTGGTAAACGAAGGAAAACATTACTTTTAATAAAATGGCAAAATAAATATGTAACATTAGTATGAATACACGTTATCATGTGAAATAATAATTATAAGATGATCATTGTCCTGGCTCACTAAAATCACAAGGCAAAATCAGTAGCAGCAGCATCTGCTTTAGAAGCAGACTCATCATCATGATCATCGTCGTAGCTGCTGTTGCTGTCTTCAGTTTCATCAAAATCTCGCAACTGTAGCTGGATTTCTGGTTACATTAGTAAATTCTTCACCTCTTCCGGGAAGTGAATCCCTTTTTATCATCGGTCTTTTGGAAAGATAACTTACAACTGGATCAGAAGTGACTAGAAATGATTCACCACATTACATAAACTTGTTTGGGGAAACACTTCCTAGTATGGGCTTCCCGGTACTTCTTGATACTTTTTATGCTGCACCTCTTGTGCATCTTCATGCCTATTGGTAATATAACATTCTCAAGTTCTTTTCTACCATGTATCAGAATTTTATGAACAGTAACACGCATTTAACAACACGGATAAGGTTTCATGTATAATTGATATACACAGCTTTACTGTTACTTTGGCATATTCCTCAAATGCTTGAACTTCGACGAGAATTCGCAAGAATTGTAGGAAAACGATAAATCAATTCTCTGCTGACTGATGGGCGACGACAAAGTTTAGTTCTAATAAACCCGACAGGCCGTATCCAAACCACTTCATACAACTGTAGAGACTGCTGTTTCTGACTGCAAATTACGACAAAATAACCTGTATGTTTAAAAGGGAGACGTAAAGGCAAAATCTGTTTCAAGGGCAATAAAGACAATAAGCTACTCCGTAGACCAGCGCAAGTTTGAATGCACGGATTCTCGCGGAATTTTTGTACCTCTGTGTTCCTGCCAATACCATTGTAAAATTTCTCGCTTTTCCCATATTCACTTCTGAGAGCACTTAAGTACATATACCAGAATTATTCTTGACTCACTAACACATTAGAAAGTATATACCCGAAAGTACATTTCCCATGTGGAAACATTCTTCCTCTTCACACACACCGCTATTACAAAGCCTTCGTTTTTCTTGCTCCCCACCAAACGGGTTACATGCGTTGGACCAACACGGCGTTGGACCAACACGGCGTTGAACCAACACGGCGTTGAACCAACACGGCGTTTGACCAACACGGCGTTGGACCAACAATAAAATTGACAACGCCCCAGATATATAAAACCTAAAAATATAATAAAAAATATGATCTTAAATTATTTTCTTGAGCACCTGCGTAGAACCAACACTGCGTTGGACCAACACAGATTTTTGCCCTGGGGTGTTGGTCGTACGCCGGTTCTTGCTGCTTGAGAGGCTGTTGGTCGTACGAAGTGTTGGTCCAACGACGCATCCCCCACCAAACTGCTTGGCTCAATTTGCAGGGCGCGTTTATCAGTAACTTTGAATGGGCTACTACGTCATCCGTTTGATATATACTGGCCTTCTATGAGCGGAAAAGTGAAGACTAGTTGCTTGGCTATGGCGTGGCATAAAATAACTATCGATGTCCCAAAAATGACTCTTGTCCCGCTAATTTTAACTTTTGGTCCACTGTGGAATGTATGGATTTGTGTCTAATCTTTACCAAAGAAATTTAGGTAAAATTGTAACTTCTCATTTTAAACAAAGAGTTGAAAGGATTGTGTTTAATAAAATAGCGCTTTAATATATTTGTAAACACAGAATATTTCCTTGCTAAAACAGTTTTGATGGTTGATTGTGGTGAGAATGAAATCAGTCTATTAAATTAAGTGTATTTGTAAGTAGAAGACTGGACGTGCACAGTACATCAAATAGAAAAGAATTGTTAGTCCGATAATGAATTAATTGTGCAAAGAAGACATGGAGAAAATTCCTTGACCAGCGTAAGAAAGTTTCTTCGAATTGAAGTAAGTAACCAGTAAAGGGATCTATTTGGTCATGGGCAAATTATGTCCTATAAAGACAGTTGCAGCATCGAATTCGAATCCAACAAGCAGGGACGTATTTAGGATGTGGGTCCGGATTCTCATACGAAATTCAGATTTTTAAAGTAGTATCATCCTAGGCCAAATTATATGGCGTCAATATATAATATCAAATTATATTATATGCATTTTGCGTAATTTTCACACACAAATAGACTTCAGGTCCCTTCCCGAAGGCGCTGGACCGCTTGCGCAACCAACTTCTAGATACATGCATGCTAAAGCCCCTCGTACACGATTCAATAAAGCTTGAACAAGAGCGTTGAACAAGCAGTTGGATGAAAATGACGTCACGAGTCAGAGACTCCACACAGGAAATCTCTTGAATTCAAGTCTTCTCATCCAATTCGTCCTATTTAGAACCTGTCCTATTTTTATTGAATTCAACGCACTGATCTACCAATCACATCGCTGGTGACTTGAACACGTGATAACAGTGCTTCCGGAATGCTAAAAATTAAGATGTTAACATGGAGCAGGGAATTTTTAAAGCCTTGTTTTTATGATGCGAAATAAAGATATCAGAAAATCAAAATAAAATAAATAAATTATCGCTACAAGAAATTCCATCGCATCTTGCTGAGGTAAAGTGTACCTGATGTTTCTTCTGTAGCTTTTGTACAATCACTATTGCAATAGAAATTGATACAGACGGTTTACTATAATTCCTCTGAGTTGCTCATAATTTATGTGGAAAGGTCGAGTTTTCATTTACTGTTTGTAGGAAGTTCAAAGCTGCTAAACATAGAAGTATCTGGGTATACTTTACTTTAGGGCATGAAAAAATTTAATCTTTTCCAACGTGTGTGGAAGGGCTGTAACTTAAAATATAACAAAGTTTCGAGTCATGGAAGTATTAAATTAGAGTGAAAAAGCGAAAAGTACTTGGAACTTCTTGGCTGCTTCCACGTTGGTGAGCGAGCACATTAAACCGTGCATGAAATAGCGAAAAGTACTTGGAACTACTAGGCTGCTTTCACGTTAGTGAGCGAGCACATTAATTTGTGTATGAAATAGCGAAAAGTACTTGGTACTACTTGGCTGCTTCCACGTTGGTGAGCGAGCAAATCAATTTGTGTATGAAATAGCGAATAGTACTTGAAACTACTTGGCTGCTTCCACGCGGGTGAGCGAGCACGTTAAACCGTGCATGAAATAGCGAAAAGTACTTGGAACTACTTGGCTGCTTCCACGTTGGTGAGCGAGCACATTAATTTGTGCATGAAATAGCGAAAAGTACTTGGAACTACTTGGCTGCTTCCACATTGGTGAGCGAGCATTAAACTATGCATGAAACAGCGAAAAGTACTTGGAACTACTTGGCAGCTTCCACGTTGGTGAGCGAACACATTAATTTGTGTATGAAATAGCGAAAAGTACTTGAAACTACTTGGCTGCTTCCACATTGGTGAGCGAGCACATTAATTTGTGTATGAAATAGCGAAAAGTACTTGGAACTACTTGGCTGCTTTTACGTTGGTGAGCGAGCACATTAATTTGTGTATGAAATAGCGAAAAGTACTTGGAAGTACTTGGCTGCTTGATGTTGGTGAGCGAGCACATTAAACCGTACATGAATAGCGAAAAGTACTTGGAACTACTTGGCTGCTTCCACGTTGGTGAGCGAGCACATTAAACCATGCATCGCATATAATAAAAAATCTAACCTTCTTTAACCCGCCTTTGCTTATTCAACATTGTGGCCATGATTTTTGTAGCAAATAATGTGTCATTCATAATACGACGCAATGCTAGTAATATTCCGCCGCATCCCTACAATCTGCATGTAGTAATGAACGCAAATAAATGTATTCCGACACGAAGTGTCACGATTAGTATGCCTCCACATGGCGCTATCTTGATCAACTGGAGTGCGTATGTAACGAAATAATAATAAAATATGCATTTTCACTTTGGATTGTTAGTTGTCGTTAGATGTTTATAGAAGTGCGTGTAACCGGAAATAAATAGAAATTTATAAGGATTGAAAAGAGTTTTAAATAAAGCAATAAAAAGTCGATGTTCGAGGCATCACCAACTACGGAATCGCAGCCGTTAATCAGGTTATTATTTTATTAAAAGCGACGCATATCATGTTTAACATTCACTCCATGTTCTTGCATTCAACGCAGAAAGTGCAAATCGACTCACGTGCTTTTGGCTCTATCACACTTCCGCTTAACTTATTGAATCGTGTACGAGCACCATCCAAGCACGTTCAACACTACTTGGATACAACTCTTTGATTATACCAGTTGGATCGTGTACGCACTCATCCAACTTCTTGTTCAAGAATTTGATTCAATGTTTATTGAATCGTGTACGAGGGGCTTAACAAATATACGAGCACCATCAATCTCGTATATCATCACCACCGACTCGTATATCATCACATGCGGTATGTCATGCTTATTCACTAAATCTCTACTCCAAATTGTAAATCTAAGGATAGGAGAACGCACTATGAGGCTTGGCTATAAAATAACAGGACTGGCAACCCTGTTATTGGAACGCGGAACAGTGGGGAGCGGATGCACGCAGAGCAACCTTGAACCTTCGAGAAGAAAATGATATACATGAGTTGATGCTTTCAGTCGGCTTTAGTCTGTGAGCAGCGATTGGAGAGAGAGGTGTGCAATCGTGTCGCCGGAAGAATGGCAAATGTGAAAATTGAGCAGCGCATTCACTTGAAATTCCTTGTGAAATTAAAGAAATCACCCAGTAAGTGTGTGTGTGTGAAACTGTTGAAGGATGGTATGGTGATAATACGATGTCACGTACGCGTGTGTTTGAGTGCCACAAACGATTCAGCGAAGGACGTGAGAACGTTGATGAGAGACCGGGTTGTCCTGTTACAAAAGAGGAAAATGTGGCAAAAGTGAATGACGCTGTCCGGAAAGATCGCAGGCTCAGCATTCGAATTATAGCAGACATGGTGGGCATCGATAAAGAGTGTCCGCGAAATTCTGCAAGACCATTTGAACATATGCAAAGTTTGGGCTAAAATTGTACCAAAAACCTCACGCAGGAGCAGGACTCCCAGAAGCACGTGTGCAGCGACACAATGGAACGCCTGGAAGCAGAACCGGACTTGTTAACGAAAATCGTTACTGGTGACGATACGTGGATTTTTAAGTATAATCCGGAAACGAAAAGGCAATCCATGCATTGGAAAACTCCCTCATCACCGCGAATTAAAAAGGCGCGCAAGAGTGAATCAAAACTGAAGGTCATACTCATTGTGTTCTTTGATATCAATGGCCTACTCTTAATTGAATGGGTACCACCAGGTCAGACAGTGAATAAGCAGTATTATCAGTAGGTTTTGGTGAAGCTGCGAGAACGAGTGAAAAAGAAAAGGCCCCTCTTGTGGACGAACAATGAATGGTTTGTGCATCACGACAATACTTCGCATACTGCTTTGACCGTTATGCAGTTTCTGGAGATACGAAGACTCGTGTTGGAACACCCACCCTATTCGCCGGACTTGGCACTGTGCGATTTTTTTCCTTTTCCAAAAGTGAAATCCGCCCTCAAGGGAACTCATTTTTAGAATGTGGAAGAGGTGAAGCAGAAAACAGCAGCGATACTCGAGACGGTGACATCTGAAGAGTTCCACAACTACTTGCAACAATCTGCTTCGTATGCAAACGTGTTTAAATAAGGAAGGGGAGTATATGGAAGGAGATCACCTTTAATTTGTAAGTTTGTGACAATAAACAGTACTTTTGACACCAGTCCCGTTATTTTTTAGCCAGACCTCGTATTTTGGAGTGAATTGAATTGAATTCTATTCTATTTTCAACAT
>JAGDQP010008036.1:28928-47030 GCA_022664845.1 Lepisma saccharinum | reverse complement strand
GCGTAATTTCGAAAGTTATGTTTAATATTGAATTTAAATCATGAGAATTGAAATTATGTTGGTGTTCTACATTGCACGGTAGGATTGCTAAGATTTATACAAATATCTACAGAAAGGTAAAGAAGCAAGTGCAATTCTTAGGAACTTCTATTTAGTGCATGCATAATGGATAGCCTTTATTAACAATGTAAATAAAGTTACTTTTTCGATTGTGTGCTATGAAGAATTTACTAATGTGACTTGAAGAGTAAAGGCCGCTTTAGACGGTACAATTTCTCGTACGATCTCTCGTATGAAAGAATGTATACAATCCATAGTACGAGATTTTTCGTACGATAAATCATACAATATTGTATAGTGTTTTACACGGTACAATTTTGGATACGAGGGGATAATGATGAAACTGCTGGAGTTTATAGTTGTGACACCTCAGGCTTTTAGGGTAATTATGTCACAGATATTTGTGAAAGTATAGTCTATTTAAAAAATAGAAAATAATTAAAATATTGATAACAATTAATCTTGACGCAACAGAAATTCAGTTAATTAATGTAATGTCACATTCTTCTACCAAGAGAATCTAACTTCTACTAGGTTTCAGTGGTAACGAAAGTGTCGTAGTTTTACTTCTGTACTTCGATGCGGACACACAAAAAACGTTGACAATTTTGCCGTCTTCGGTGATAAGTTCGGAGTCATATGTGTTTTGTTTTTACAATATTCCTGAGTTAACAAGATATGTGACATTACACAGCACTTCAAAAGTACATAAATCGCGATATATTAACTCCTATTTATACATATGGGGGCAATTAGTAACACTGCGGTTTATCTACTTCTATCACAGAGCACTCGAAATACCTCAACATGCTACGTTTTGCGTTCCTATAAGCATGAAATACTTGCAATATAAAAAATGAGGAGTAATGTAGATTTTATATGATTTATAGCCTCATTTCACACAAGGTATATAGGTGTGAACAGGGTGGGTCAGCTGTCTTAACCCTTGAATAAAAATTAGTTCGATTAATTACCTAGCTCATGTATTGACTTGCACAGCTCTGGGTTGACGTCGACACTCTACTTACATTATGTCTACTTCTATAATTACTATTCAATGTATTTCATTATTTCGGATGCACAGCGTATATGTTTATCAAAATAATTGGGGAGGAACATGATTGCAAAGATACCGGTATCGTCTACATTATTTCCTTTCATACTTATCATGATTGCAGCAGATTCAGTACTATACGCACAAGAAAAACAATGAAAATCACCTTAACTGCATTGCACAATATATAGGAAGAGCATAGCTATTAAATCACATCAGAACTTTGTCTTTATATTTTTAAACATATTTCTCACGTATTTAGTACCTTTTATGGTTATAAAAATGCAAAACGTAACATTTTGAGGCATTGTCAGTCCTCTATAGCAGAAGAAGCTGTACTGAAGTATAACCGACCTTTTTACACTTCCGTTAAAAACATTGTTTTATATCTTTATACCTATAATAGTTTATTATGCCACTATGTATGTTAATTTCACCATCAAGTAATAACATTAATATGTTCTCTTTGTCTCGTAATCCATAACCAAATAGCCGAATAGGAAAGCACGGCAGCACGCTATATTGCCAGTAGGGGCGCTGTCATAGATTGTACGAAAAATCTGCTGAAAAATAGGACCGTTTCTATTTAGAGAACACATCGGAGATAGCATGAAAAATCGTACGATCTGCGCTTTACACGATCAAAGAATGTAACCGATGGGATTGCACACGAGGGATCGTACGAGAAATTGGATCGTCTAAAGTGGCCTTAATACTTAGGCTTGTGCATGTCGAAAATGTTTATGTACTGGTTTAGAACTATCCTTAACGCAGCCAAATCTTTCCTGTAAACTACTAAAGGAAGCTAAACTTGGGAATTAACTATTATCTGCATGGGAACTAACGTAATTGAAGTACGTTCTGAATGGGTTTCTGTATTAACAGCTGGATGTCTTCTTAATGGTAGCCTTTGTATAGAAATGCATGTTATGGTGTGTATAGTAATGTTATGATTGATATATGGAAACATTGCACTGATTTGTGTACTGAGTAATTAAATGTCATTTCCTACTGAAAGTTATTTCAAGTTGTCCTGGTTAGCTAATCTTATGATACTTTTATTATCTTTCTACTTCGGCCGCTTACGTTCATTAGCAGTTCTCCAGATTAGCTACTTAGCTTCAAAAATATAGGGGAAAAAAGCACGTTCTTTTTCTGTGGTCTTCATTTGCGAAGTAAACTTCAGGCAACAATTTGAAGAAAATTGGTTTCACCAGATGCAAACTAATACAATAAACATACGAACTTGACAAACCGAATAAATTTAAGAAATTTCCGTACTGTCGGTTTCCACTATTTTCGAACAGATAGGAAAGGGTTCGTTGTATAGGTTAGTCTGTACCTCGAAAAAATGAATACACATTCAGTTCTTCAAGAACAATAATGAAGTAGTAACATCGATAAATAACTTCGTAAGCTTGGTTTTTAAAGCAACAGGGGGCCGATTCCCGAAAAAACGTTAGCTTGATCACGCGTACGACTCTCTAGCGTTCGAAGAGGTCGCGTGGTTAGCAAAAATTGTATTCCTGACACATCACGTCTTGGTGCTTGTGCTCGTTAGGTTAAAATATTTAATCTTTATACCTTGTGTAGAGGCTATAACTTTTCAGCCAATCAAATTGCGAGATTCCGGTCTGATTCAATTATCAATTGATCGAACGTATTATATAATCGATCAGCGAAATCAAAGTTGAAGGTAATGACATCAGAATTCGATAAGAAAATAACAAACAAACGAGTTATTTACTTTATCTACGCCAGCTATTGTGTCAGATGTACGCTCTGTAAAGGGTATATAATCTTTGCTCTATACAGCGCTTTTCTATGTAAATAATTATCACAGACACATAATTACACACACTCAGAGCGACAGCCAATAAGCAAAAAATTGTTACGAAAAGCGATGCGACATTATTAATTCGTTAAATACGTTTTTGAGTTGTTCAGTTCCAGCGGCTGACTGTTCTGATTGAGGTTTCTCCTCACCTTCCCGCTTCCTTTTCCTCCCTGTTTCGGCCCGAGCCTTAGATGGAAGACCATAAACAAAATTCAGATGTTTTTGAATTCACCAGTTACATACGACGGCAGACGGACTAATATCGTTACTTCGTGTTATGAAGGACAAGTATTTTGATACGATAAGCACGGACAGTATGCCTAGCGAGCGAAGACGGTTTAGAATAAAGCCCCTCGTACAAGATTCAATAAACATAGAATCAAATTCTTCAACAAGCAGTTGGATGAGTGCATACGATCCAACTTGAATAATCAAAGGGTTGTATCCAAGTAGTGTTGAAGGTGCTTGGATGGTGCTCGTACACGATTCCATAAGTTAAGCGGAAGTGTGAAGGAGCCAAAAGCACATGCGTCGATTTGGTCTTTCTGCGTTGAAAGCGGGAACATGGAGTGAATGTTAAACATGATATGCGTCGCTTTTAATAAAATAATAACCTGATTAACGGCTGCGATGCCGTAGTTGGTGATGCCTCGAACATCGACTTTTTATTGCTTTATTCAAATCTCTTATAAATTTTTATTTATTTCCGGTTACACGCACTTCTATAAACATCTAACGACAACTAACAATCCAAAGTGAAAATGCATATTTTATTATTATTTCGTTACATACGCACTCCAGTTGATCAAGATAGCACCATGTGGAGGCATACTAATCGTGGCACTTCGTGTCGGAATAGATTTATTTGCGTTCATTACTACATGCACATTGTAGGGATGCGGCGGGATATTAACAGCATTGCGTCGTATTATGAATGACACATTATTTGCTACAAAAATCATGGCCACAATGTTGAATAAGCAAAGGCGGGTTAAAGAAGGTTAGATTTTTTATTATATGCGATGCATGGTTTAATGTGCTCGCTCACCAACGTGGAAGCAGTCAAGTAGTTCCAAGTACTTTTCGCTATTTCATGCACGGTTTAATGTAATCGCTCACCAACGTGGAAGCAGCCAAGTAGTTCCAAGTACTTTTCGCTATTTCACTCTAATTTAATGCTTCCATTACTCGAAACTTCGTTATATTTTAAGTTACAACACTTTCACATACGTTGGAAAAGATTACATTGTTTTGTGCCGTATAGTAAAGTGTACCCAGATACTTCTATGTTTAGCAGCTTTGAACTTCCTACATACAGTAAATAAAAACTCGACCTTTCCACATAAATTATGAGCAACTCAGTGGTACTTTAAATATTAATATCCTACTGCTTCTAAATACAATACAAACTTTATTAGGAATTATAGTAAACCGTCTGTATCAATTTCTATTGCAATAGTGATTGTACAAAAACTACAGAAGAAACATCAGGTACACTTTACCTCAGCAAGATGCGATGGAATTTCTTGTAGCGATACTTTATTTATTTTATTTTATTTTGATTTTCTGATATCTTTATTTCGCATCATAAAAACAAAGGGCTTAAAAATTCACATTTTAATTTTTAGCATTCCGGAAGCACAGTTGTCACGTGTTCAAGTCACCAGCGATGTGATTGGTAGATCACTGCGTTGAATTCAATAAAAATAGGACAGGTTCTAAATAGGACGAATTGGATGAGAAAACTTGAATTCAAGAGATTTCCTGTGTGGAGTCTCTGACTCGTGACGTCATTTTCATCCAATTGCTTGTTCAAGCTTTATTGAATCGTGTACGAGGGGCTTAAGTCAAGTTAGACAATATATTTTAGTATAAACGGTGCATATTACTTTTAACCAAAAGTGATCCGGTTTTAGCTTTCCCTTCAACACTCACACCATGTGCTTGTTCTGAATGCGGATGCATCTAAATAGGCCCTTGGCCTTCCCGCTCTTTCACTCTTATTTCACACCTGCATTACTCGAAACTGTTATGCCGGTCGAGCGGTCTGCGGCGGTAGGTTATAGGCTCGAAGGTCCCGGCAGGGGCATGGATTTTAACAGCTTAAGGCGAATCGTGACGGGCCGAAGTCCAAAGTTACTAGACTGGCCCATAACAAAATAAAGTTTAATTTTATTTTCGAAACTGTTATATTGTGCGTTTCAACACTTCTACACATATTGGAAAGAATACATTTCTGCTTTAGATTCTATTTTGGGGGTAGATAAAAGTATATTTTACCTTAAAGGAAGAGCTTAATTTTATTTATGGTTTTTAGGCATCTAAGGCTCGGGCCGGTATAGGGAGGCAAAGGAAACGGGTTGTTGAGGGAAAATGTTTGAAAAAGCTCAGTTAGCATGGTGGACCGCTGAAATCGAACAACTAAAAAACGTAGACCCCCCCCCTTTATTTAATGAATATGACACATGGCTTTTCGTAACAATTTTTGGATTATTGGCTGTTGCTTGTGTGTGTGTAAAGATGTGTCTGTAATAATGTAAACTGTAAATGTATGTAGAAATGCAAACTGTGTTTTGATATGAACGAACCCATGTGATTCATGATAAATAGGCGAAAATAAATAAATATGAACAGGTTCGCCGCCTAACCGGAAAACTAACAAGGTGGAGACACACTGACGGCTCGACTACCTAATAGGCCTACCATGAGAATGTATATATTTTCTTTAAAAAAAGGACCGAAGGGTTATAATTAACCATTAATTACACTAATAATTTTATTTTATATTTTCTGGATAGTAATATTCAAGGAGACAAACTCAAGAAGATACTTTCACTTGTGACGAGTGTAGAATACTGTGTCCTCTACGCATTTGGTCCAAATGCATAAAGCAAAATTCATTCGCGACTTGTGTGTGTTCAAATGTACTTTTGTAAAGTGTATAACGAACCTTAACGAAGCGCAAATTAAATTTACTCTATTACTGTAAAGAAGTCTTCTATAGTATACACAAGGGTTATAAAACTGGCGAGATCCTATCGTGTTCTCAATACCCAAATATAGCCTACTATATGCTCACAGAGTACAAGGGTGCTTTACCAACTAAACATTTTTTAAAAATATATTTATGTTCTACTTAAGAAAATGTACTATAAATTCATTTTGAGACGCGTGTGAAGTTATTCTAATGTCTTTCATCCAAAGTTCCAAATGAAGTAGGCTCGTCCCAAACACTTTTTTAAGAAATCACACAACACAAACTTCGCATGTCATTAACAAATTTAGAGAATTACGACAGAGGGTAGTGGTAATTACCAAACTGAGAAAAGCGTAGTTATATCTAACGGGCTTGTTTCAAAAAGATTGTCGATACATACTAAAGAAAGGCCCACTAGTGAAAGTGTATTTTAAGCAGATCTCATGTTATATTACAAGTAGTATCCAGAAAATTAAAAATAAATTTATAGTACTGTAATTAACAATTACTTACGGCCCTTGTATTTCCTTCATCCTCTTTTGGAGCATTTTATTATATATATTTTTTAATGTTTATACATGATCTTCTCCATGCATCGGTTACTACTCTGCAGCCATATTTTTTTCGTTAACGACTAATCAACTCTCTCGCTTCCTACCTCACGCTCAAAACGAAGACGTTAGACGCTCGCAAGCTATCGCCAAAAACGTTGACGAACGGTCAGGAATACAAATCAAAGCGTCGTTAACGACTGAAGTTCGACGCTCGCACTCTGTCGAACGTAACGTCTGTTCGGGAATCGACCCCCAGGAACCGAACAGGGTATTAATTACACTGACGAGAAAAATAAAATCCCAAAGTTATGATAGATGAAAGGAACTTGGACAGCATGAGTTACACTGATACAAGTTAACATCATCACAGCTCGAAAGAAACGCGCATGCGGAATGAACTTACAATTCGACACGTGTGGCTGTTCGTAAACGTTGTGTAAGAGGATGTGGTAACGTGTGTTAAGAATATGAATAATGCTTCAAAGGTGACGACGACTTGTATATGGGCAATTAATCCAGTATAAACGAGGTTGTAAGGAAAAATGAATTGTATGGGCGGTAACAGCACTATGGCTTACGCCCTTCCCGATACGGGGGAAGCCCCTTATCTTTGTCACGTCTAAACATAGCTGTTAATTAACTAAAATTATAAAATCATATAAAACCCGAAGATGTAAAGTGTCTTCAGAAAAAGAAAATAGTGATAAAAACTAAAGATCTATAGAGTCTTTAGCACAAGTTAAAAACGTGAAGGCTGTAAATGGGCCTTCACAAAAATAAAATAATACATAAAACTTAACAGCTAACCAACACAATAATCTCAAATAGACGGTAATAAATCTGTCTCTCGAATAAACATAAGAACTCTTCACAATATAGCTTATTCACCCCCTAACAATGACGCAATGTCATTGGGGATGTTATAACGTTGTCTGAGATGATTATATCCTGGACAATCTAAAAGGACGTGACGAATACTTAAAATTCTATTGCATTCACTACAATGCGGAGGGTCCAAACGTCGCAACAGATATCCATGAGCCATGCGACTGTACTCTATACGTAGACGACATAAAAGTATCACCTTACGCCTACTATCTCGGCAAGATGATTTCCATGGAGCAACAGTTACCTTAATTTCTTTCAATTTATTAACAGCAACGTCATCCCATCGTCGCTGCCATTCATTCCGCGTAACCTGTATATAATGTATCAACATGTCCTGAAATGGGGCATGTTGGATATCAATGTTAGCTCCTAAAGAGGCCTCACGTGCAGCTTGGTCTGCCAATTCATTACCATGACTGGGTATCCAGGAAAAGACAACCTCACCACCAGCAGAGCAGATGGCCTGTGTCTTACATAGGATATCTTGTGCGAGCGGATGTTTAGAATACATATTGTCGAGGCTTTGAACAACACTCTTCGAATCTGTACAAACAAGGATGCGGTTGAAACCACGAACAAGACTAAAATCCAAAGCCTTTAAAAGAGGATATAGCTCAGCAGTAAAATATTGGCTTTGAGATTAAGACAAAATTGGCGGGCTTTCCCATCTACAACAAACGCGCATCCAACAGATTCATCTGATTTGGACCTATCGGTAAAAACAGAGATAAAACGTGGGTACTGACTCTGTGCAACGCACAAAAACGTTGTTGGAATTCAATTATGGATGTCTACGATTTCTTTAGTGTTGATAAAGAAATATCAATCCGTGGGTGGGCAAGTGTCCACGGGGGACGGAGACTAAAACGGACAGGGCAGACAGTTGGGCGGTCTGCATTCCGATTCTCCAACAACCCTGATGCTCGGATGCCAAGTGGTCGGGTAGCGTGACCACGGCGTTCATATAGGGCTCGTTGTACTGGGTATACGACTGAGTTATGTGCTGGGTGGCCAGCTAAAGATGATATCTTAGCAAGATAGCTCAACACATAGTTACATCCTATGAATCTCGAGCGGTGGTTCAGCGGCATCAACACGAAGACTGGTGACAGGACTTGTGCGATACGCGCCAGTGAACAGTCGAATTCCAGCATGATGAACACTATCGAGCGTATGTAACGCTGAAAATCGTGCAGAGGAATAAGCGTGATAACCATAACTAAGCTTCGATGAAATTAGTGCGCGATAAAGGCGCAACAAGGTTGTTCGATCAGTACCCCAAGTGGGATGACATAAAACACGTAATGAATTCAGAGCTCTGGTACAGGAAATTTTAATTTGGCGAAGGTGACTACGCCAATTTAACTTTGTATCGAATAATAAACTAAGGTATCGTACCTCCTCGACGAACTGAGTTGTCTGTCTCCAAGAAAGAGATCTGGGTCAACAAAACAATTTCGTTTACGGCAGAAGTGTACACAAACTGTCTTCGTTGGTGAAAAACGAAAGCCAGTGTGGTGTGACCAGTCAAGAAGACGGTTAAGCGTCAACTGGATCTGCTGGGCTGTGAGGTTGATATTCCCAGATTTACAGACGATCATCAAATGGTCAACATATTAAACACCATCCACACGAGGGCGGATACAAGTCATAGCACTATTCACTGCAACAGCGAACAGTGTTACACAGCACACTCCCTTGAGGTACGCCGTTCTGCTGTAAATAACGCTCTGAAAAACGATCACTAACACAGACACGAAAATAACGATCGCGTAAGAAATTTGATATAAAATGGGAGATGTGGCCTCTAATGACCCAGGCATTATGCTGGCGTAATATGCCATATCTCCAGGTGGTATCATAGGCCTTCTCTAAATCGAAGAACACAATGAAAAACGTGTTCATTGCGGAGGAAAGCATTCTGGACAATAGACTCTAACCTGACTAGGTTGTAGACAGTTGATCGGTATTGTCGAAAACCACACTGATCATTGGAAAGCAAGTGATTATGCTCCAAGTACATTGGGCGCCGATTTATCATTCTCTCAAATAGCTTGCATACGCAGCTAGTGAGAGCAAAGGGCCGTTAACTTGTGGGGTTTAGAGTATCTTTGTCAGGTTTCAGAATGGGCATTACAATAGCTTCTCGCCAACTAGCAGGGAAGCTATCGTTCCTCCAGATCTGATTATAGAGGTTCAGCAAGACCTTTTCTTGGGACGGAAGGTGTCTCAGCATTTCATAGTGAATATCATCCAGTCCAGGGGATGTGTTTCTAACACCCCACAAGGCAATTTCAAGTTCCCACTCGGTGAAAAAGACATTATATGGTTCAAAATTATTAGAGTGGAAGCGTAGAGGTATTATCTCTGCCTGACGCTTAATGTTCACGAAATTATCACTATAGTGATGAGAGCTGGATACTGCTGCGAAGGCGGCTCCACGCTATCTCTTCTGGGTCAGTATGAAAGACACTGTTGTGCTTCAGAGCAGTCAATGGCTCGGAGCGACAGTTGCCTAACAAATGTCTGACCCGTCCCCACAAGTCTCGGATTGGCGTTTGTGAATTAATGGAAGATACGTATTCACGAAAGGATGTACGCCGAGTTTGTTTCATGAGACGTCGAATATAAGCTTGTGACTGTCGACCTGCATTTAAATTTGCCTCTGTAGGATATCGATTGAACACCCGTAGAGCGCGACTGCGCCGTCGCCGTGCGAGTTCGAGCTCATCGTTTCACCAGGGAACAGAACGCCGACGTGGCGTTCGGCCAGACTGTGGAATCGAACATCTGGCAGGTCGCAAAATTTCACGGTTTAAATACTCAACCGAATCATTCAGGTGCAAATTTCTTTGATCAACTAGCTGGACACGAGTTTCATATTTAGTCCAGTCAGTACGCTTCAGATGCCAATGCGGTAACTTTCGTGGTGCTTGATAAAGATTTAAAAAGTCTAAAATTACTAAAATACATGTACACGCCATGCCAGGATGGGTGCAAGAACTGCACTGCAGAGGCACAGGTCTATCGCTGAGTATGTGCCACTTGCCAAACTAAAATGCGTGTTAGCACAAGTATTTAATAAAACTAAGTCTGAAGCATTAATAAAAGATTCAACTATTCGACCGCGGACATCTGTACGAACACTATCCCAAATAACGTTATATGAATTAAAATCACCAACTAAAATTATAGGTTGGGGTAACTGCTGCAAAAGATTCTGGAGGTAAATAAGCGTAAAGTCTTGTTCCCTTGTGATATACGAATTCAGGATTGTAACATGCTGCTGAAGCTGGACGCGAACAGCAACCGCTTGTAGAGTCGTAGCAATGTGGACAGGTGTTGAATACAGTGTGTCAACAACACCAATTGCAACAACCGCCACATTTGCGACTATCAGTTGGAAAATCTGTGCGATATAGTGTATGATTCTTCAAGATCACAGATTCAGTTGTTTTAAACTTTGTTTTCTGAAAGCAAACTACAACAGGGGTTGCAGTTCTTCATAGTGGGAATGAAATCCGTTAAGATTCCATTGGAGCAATGCCATTAAGAGTAAGATGAAAGAGAAGTATTACCTTTTTAACCTAAAAGGTTTCCCTCCCTTTCCGACTAGAGTATATTCCGAGTCCATCAGATCGTCCTCAATCAAATAATAATTTAGGGATGAACTCGGCGCATTAAGGGCAGGTGGAGAATTTTGATGAGCTAGTTGAGTAGAAAGAACAGTAGTCAGACGTTTGATGCTCGACGCTAGTGGTGACATACGACTAGATCGTGAAATTTTACTGGCACGAAGAGTAGATACAGCTCGTGGAGTCCTAGACGACTGCACAGGAGACATTTGTCTCTCAGGATGCATTGGCGAAACTTGAGTTGGTGAGGCTTAGCGATTGTTAGATTTGTCAGGTTGAGGTCCCTTAGTTTGAGTTGAGACATCAACTGTCTGGATGCCAATTGAGACAGTTTTAACTTGTAGTCGTGCTGCTACTGTGGAAAACGCACCAGATGGAAGGGTGCGTTGAGACTCTCTTACTCGACGTTTTGCATCACCAGCAGATATTTTCTCTAGAACCATAAGCTCCCGAATTCGTTTTTCCTCCTTAAAAACTGGACAGCCACGCGACCAGGCCGTGTGCTCACCCTTCCAGTTAACACACTGAGGTTTCAGTGATGTGCAAGGATCCGCACCATGGCTGCTGGTACCGCATATTGCACATACAGCATTGGTCGCATTACAAGACGTGCTGGTGTGTTCATAGTGCTGACATTTAAAACAGCGGAGCGAACTCGGTATACAAGGACGGACAGGTAAGCAATAGAAAGCTGCCTTCACGTTCTTGGGGAGCTGTGAGGTGGCAAACGTCAAAATTAGCGAGCTCGTGGGTTGGAGTTCGCCACTCTTTCTAGTTTTAATGCGTCTACCATTGACAACAAATTGACTGGCAAGTTCACTCTTAATCTCCTCTTCAGGGACATCTTGCAAGTCACAACAAGATATTACGCCCTGACTGATGGTGGGGTTAGACTTGAACTTGAAATGGATCTAGTGACTTCAATTTCAGGAGATTAATTGTTTGCTTATCAGTAGACGTGTCCACTAACAAAGTGCCGTTGCGAAGCTTTTAAACATGTTTTAGCTCACCTGCAACATGAGCAAGTTGCCTTTGAATAATGAAAGGGAATAATCCCTTCAAACCACCTGGATTTTCTGTCTCTTTCTTAACTTAAATTACAAGATATCGCGTGATGTTCGGTACGATACTTGTCTGTTCCTCTACTTCGATTTTCTCTTCCTTGTCACTGGTTGATTCATTAGCTGTATGCGCCTTCTTACTAACATCAGTGACTTTCGCTTCATTCTGTCTCTTCTTTCTACGCTGTTCTTTCTGCGAAGGCGACTTATTATTAGGATGTGGTGGAGCCATGATGAATGAAAGCCGTAAATGCCCACACTTCTCCGTCTTCGTTCTGAGGAGCCAACGAGGTTGCCGGGTACTACCCGCATCACCCTTGTCAGCAAGCTGGATATCGAGGCGAAGTCAAATGACTTGGCCTCGAAATCACTTGCACTCCAGACTGATGGATACGTGGGACACCCACTCCCCCAGTGTTGGCGAGACCAAAGATCCGAAGAGCTCCCACAATGGCGCACTTCCCAGCCTCAACGAGCTAGACCATCCAAGAGTCTAGGCGCTATCCCATGGTTCCGCCCTCTTTCCTCGGGTCCCAGAGGCCAGCGTCAATGAAAGTACATCCTGTCACATCCTTGGGCATTGCGTGGAGGCTTAAGTCGCAGCACAAGAGATGGAATAATGAAGCATCTGTGGATGTGGTGGTGGAGCCACACTCTGGACCTGCTGTTGGACTTCCCATAGGCAGCAACGATGTTGGCAGCTGATTGCAGCCAGAAAAACTGACTGGGCGATGGGGGCGCCACTTCCTGACGACGAACGAGGTTGTGTGGTAAGCCTTTAAGAGAGTAGATTCTCCTTTCGTGAAATCACGGCAATAATAGATCGAGACATCTCGACCGTAAAACTGCTAGCAATAACGGTCCCGCGAAAGCATGCTACCTGAAGATCGAATATCGGGCGCTTACGGTCTACTGGTGAAAGGGAAGATCAACGTATTCGCAGATGGACTTGGCGCAGGATGCGAAGTCGCTAAGAAATGGTGGGGAGAAGCTTATAAAAAATAAACAATTCCCTCCCACCCACACACAGGAGCTAGAGGAGGCGTGCAAAGCTAGCACGGAATCGTCTCGAATAAAATCTCCAGTAATCCAAGTCAATGTCGGTTTAGTAAATTACAATTTAACTTGTAACCAATACATCTAATTATTTGATATAATGCCTTTTTAAAATTTTTATCATGTAATCTTAACCCCCAAGATTTTAGTGAGGGAAAATTAATAGGCAATTTTTGGTGGTGGTGAGAAAATTCCCCAACCCTTCCAGGATTTCGCACCGTAACTTGGTGGATCGGATGGCGTCTGCAGCTGCAATTCGAGCCATCGTGAGACTCGGCGTCTTAACACAAACTGTTTCCTGGAGAATGGCCTTCATGCGAGACGTCCTGCGACATGTTTTCTGCTCAACCCTTCCCACTTCAATCCTGCGCCAACAACTGTGCAACGGGCACGACTGCTTTACATGGACGAAGTGGAAACATTTCTTAAATGTATCCTTCCTTTACTTCAATTTACTTCACATCCGAAGCGAACAAGTGAAGAAAACTTAGGTAAAGTACATAACAAAGGAAGTATTTAGGACGCTATGAAAATCCTCGAAGTGTACTATAAAGTATTGTGCGAGTGAATCTGAAGGAGGTGAAGGAGTCAGTCAGGGCCTAAGCTGAAGATATCATCCCGGCATTTGCCTGGTCGAAATGAAAAAAAAAATGGAAAATCACAGTCAGGATGGTCGGCCGCTGGAATCGATTCCAGGACCCCCGAATTGTAAGCTAACGCTCTAGTAATGAGCAACGGCCGCTCGGTAAAATCGTTAGAACTTTCACAATTAGTTTCATGAAATACATGAGACCACTTCTAGCGTGTTTCTATTGTGTTTACCAGTTACTGTGAAGTATATAATTTCATGAACTCTGCTGGACCACCTAAACGGGACTGTACCAGCAAAACTGTCGAGTACACACCTGAACTTTAAAGTTTTTACGGTTAAAGATCGATAGAAACCTTGGAGAAATCTACTTACACCCTCAATTCTGGCTTTACTGCCAAACTGAAAATCAAAACTGCCTTGTTCGTCGAATTAATAAAGTGCTAAGGACTATAGAAATGTCGTGGAAATAAAGCGTAGCGGTGACGTGCATATTTTAATGAACAACAAAATAAGGAAAACTACGTAAGATTCGTTTTGATCTGTCAGCAAAGTTGCGTGCGACACTAAACCTATCTGCACTTACCGTTGGACATTTTGTATATTGGGAAGTGAATTAAAATGTTTACACACTTTAAGTGCCGAAGCGTCTAAACCAACTGGAGATGTCCGTGTAAACAGGCTGAGTTAGGAGTATAAATAATAGGTAATTAGAGCAAAAATAATTGTACATCCTTTAAATAAATATGTTTTCTTGTCAGCCTTTAAAACAAACACGAAAAACGTCAAGATAAAATAAAATAATAGCTGAGCAAAGCAAATGTGTTTTATTTAGAAACAAAAAACGTGTTACGGTTTCGCCAACTAACTAATACCTTGGCTTCAACACACACACTAGATCACATAAACAACACAATTTCTAGTGAGACAGCCATCTGGTTCCCGATTGGCCCCCCGCCAGCCAATCCCGTACCGACTACACAAAGTGAATTTTTAATTAACAACAATCATTGAGTTCCTCTCACCCCCTGTTCCTACTACATACTACATCTAAGCATACAATCCCCTAATAAGCCTTGTCATGTAGAAATTATTTTAACAGTGATATAAGAAAATTAATTAAAAAGAAAGATAGCAAAATAATGAATAAATAAATAAAAATATCTACGTCTTACACGACACGAAAAACACAATTTATATTTTAAGACTCCTTAATAACCTATCCCATTGTTCATCAATTTTAAGTCCCGAGTTCCAGTTCATCGCTTTTTCACCTTCCACTTCTATAGATCTTGCTTCTTTCCATTTTCAGACAGTCCTTCTATCTTCCTGTCAAAACACTTTCACTTCACTCCAATCCACTTAATGTCCCGGCCTTCTCCAACCTAACATCATCTTTATGTTGTTTTATCCGCTCTCTTAACCTCTTTCCGTTTCCCCATTCTATAAATTACTCCATTTTTTCTCCATCCTTCCCTTTTCCTCTTCTTTTCTCTTCGCTTTTCTCCTCTTCTCTCTTATCACCAGTAGTCTCTTGCTTTCTTTTCTGTACGTTGAAATACTACCCATCTTCTTCAGCATTCTCTTTATCACTTCTGTTTCCTCTCCTATACTCTCTATCCCTGCCAGTTTCTTCTCTTCTCCATTTTCCTTTTGTTCTGCTCTTCCTTGTCTCTCCTTTCCTTCTGTAGTTCAACATCCCCATATCATATCCATTTCTCCTTAAGGGGGCATTTCTCGGTTTTTATTCTCTGCTAATTTTACATTAATTATATAGATTTTAGTTCCAAATAACAAAATAGACCGTGTTTGCTTGATTGTCAGTGATGTTTGCAAAAATGTGCTGATTAATTGAATAATAATTACTATTTAATTATGCCAATTAATTTCGTAGCCTAATACGTAAGGAATCAGAGAAATAACATGAAACAAAAACATTTGTTTCCACAAGCATTGTACTTGGACATGAAACCATTGACAAAGCCTGGAAGTTTGCAGATTATTTTATATAAATTGTTACATGTATGTATGTACAGTCAGTATGTCCATTTCTTGTATGCGCCTTCCAGATACTTGGCTTTAGCTTTCGTTCTTGCGAAAGATTTTTATGTTTTTAATGTGCATTTTTGTTTAAATACTAGATTAAACATTTGGCTTTGCCTCAGAATAATTTTCCTTCGTTTCAATTATGTGTAATTCACAAACTCTACGTAGAAGTGACGTAAGGTGTCAAATAGTCTCAAATTCTCTTCTCTACCATCTATCCACTACTGCCAAAGGTGGCAGTTTCTCACATTACGTAGAATGCATCCTTGGTTTTGCAGTGTTACCCCGAAATCGGTTTTGTAGGGAAGTCTCAAATTTTTGTTTGTGTCTTTGCTCCTTAGAAAACAGACATTCGACCTTGACCATAGAGGGGAGAGTAGACCTTTGCTCTCTCCCTCCCTCCCTTCTTAGGTAATAAATAGACCTTTCCAATCCAACAAAGATTTCTGACCTTCTCTGATTTGGTAGAAAAGGCAAGCTCATCATGGTCTCCAAGTAGCAGTTTGCATCGGGTGCCCCCCCACCTATACACACACACACGCACACCTACACATACACACCTACTCACTCAGTCACTCTCATTTTGCTGAGGGTTTCTTGCAGATGGTCTGCTTGGCAAAGAAAACTGTTCAGAGCACTGAAGAAGGCTTTTTCTCTAGAGTTTTTGTATTTTTGAATGCATTGCAGGCAACCTGTAATCTGTTTAATCGGTAATACACATTGATAGAAATGTCACTTTATGAGGAAAGGTGTATTTACATAAAGTGACCGTTTCTTCTCAAGCCCAAAGCAGACACTTTGTAATATTTCATGACGTAGCCAGGAGACTCCCCCAAAGCCTGCCGAGTAGGCAAATTCAAGATTGATGCATATTAAAAATTTTAGTCCTTTTCATCTTTATTAAATGAAAGGAGTACTGCGCATCAGGGCTGTTTTCTGCCACTCAACCAATTCTAATGAAATTTTTGTATGTAATAACAAGATCATATGCGAATTACAATAAGCCAAATCCTATGTGCATATCACTTCCGGTTATCATGGAAAGCGCGTCCAAAAATGACCACTCCCGGATTCAAATTTTTATAATGTTGCTAAAAATAAATTATGATATCTCAAGAATGGCGTAAGCTATCAAATCCAAATTTCGTGTGGAAAGTGCTAATGTAATGAGCATGTCACAGTGTAAACTAAACTGATATAGCCTACTTCAACCGCTTTGGAGATAAAAATTAATTTTATTATGCAAACGTTCAATTTTACTTATAAAAAATAACCTTTTCCAGGAAACTGTATTGTTGAACCATCAGCCCCCACTAGTTACAAAACGATACCTCGCTCAAATAATCTCCAGGTAATGTAGAAGAACGTATTCAAATATCTATTTGTAACTCTTGGGGCTGGTGGTTATAAGAAATATTTTATACTCTAAAGATGAGTACCTCACGTTGAAGTAGGCTATATGTTTGAAATTCAGCTAAATAAACTACCATAACCAAACCACATTTTGTGTGGCAAGTACGGATATTATGAACATATCACAGTAAAAAATTCTAGTTGATAACTTCAGTTCTGTTTGAAACAGAAAATATTTAATGCCTACTCGCTAAATAGGAACAAGGACGCTAAAATAGCGGCACACATGCTTAAAACCGACATCGAAGAAACGCAAGCATGACTTCAAAAGAAGACATTTTAATCATCGACAGAGACTTCCGGGATTCACTCCATCTTCTGACTTAGGTTTCCAATCAGGAGCGTTGACGTAGCATTTGGGAGGTCGTGGGTTCGATCCCAGCGGCCGGCCATCCTGACTGAGGTTTTTCCAGGGGTTTCTCTCAGTCACACCATGCAAATGCCGGGATGGCACCTTCAATATAGGTCCTGGCCGACGCTTTTACGAATCCTTTCTCCTATCCTATCCCGGCCTGAGACTTAGATGCTTAAAGGCCAGAAATAAAATTCAACTAAATTAAATTGAGGAACTCGTGGATTTCTGACTGAAAACCTAAGTCAGATAGAAGATGGAGTGAATCCCGGAAGCCCCTGTCGACAACGAAATTGTCTTCCTCTTGAAGTCATGCTCGCATTTCTTCGATGTTGTTTTTAAGCATGTGTAACGCTATTTTAGCGTCCGTGTTCCTAGAGTCAGCGAGATAAGCAGCAAATATTTTCTATTTCGTATACGCCTGAAGTTATCAACTACAATTTTTTATTGTGATTTGTTCATAATATCCGTACTTGTCATACAAAATGTGGTTTGGTATTGGTAGTTTATTTAGCTGAATTTCAAACATATACTTCGAAGTGAGGTACTCATTTGGAGTACAAAATATTTCTTCTAACCA
>JAGDQP010008036.1:0-23928 GCA_022664845.1 Lepisma saccharinum | reverse complement strand
AGGTCATGTAGCTCGGATGGGGGGAAAGCGAAGATTATATTTTATATCGGTTGGAAAACGAAGGGATAGAGACCGTTGGGAAGACCGAGATAATGTTAGAAGGGATCTTTGAGGTACGTGTTTGTGATGAGAACTGGCTTGATGTTCTCGATAATAGAATCCTGTGGCGAACGTTCGTTACTGTTGCGATGAACTTGCAAGTTCCGTAAGCCATAAAGTAAGGAAATATGTAATGTGTCTTCTTCCAGTGAATACATAAAAGAGAAATACAGGTAAAAAGAAAGGAAATAGAAAGCCAAAATAGGTTCACATTGCACAAGGACCTTCGGACGATACACTTTGCTCCGGAAAAAATATCAACCATTTGTATCACAACCTATGTACACAATAGAGTCTGAACACAATATACTGTATTTTAAAACATGAGAATACATTTACGAGCCGTGTACTTCAGGTAAAAAATCTATATATCTCATCTATGCTTCAGGTGAAAAAAGAGGGAGCGAATTACAGGTCACTAGTGACTGATGTTGTGCAGGGACCGTGAAGGCATAGGCAGGGAGATTGTAAACCACCACTGGTTCATGTTGCACACGAGGCTTCGGGTAATAGAGTACGGGTTTTGAAATACAGTGCTGGAAGATTTTACATTTTGATATTTCTCTTTCGTATGTACGAATAAATTAAAATTGTATATGTACAGTACATACTATGTAACTTTAAATACATGTATTAAAGTTTTTTTTTTAGTTCTTATAAATACAGTAAAGGAGAAATTGTTTTGTTTATTTAAAATAAATATTTTTTTTAACACGTAGTACAGTACTAAACAACAGTATGTAAATCACTATGTTTCCGCTTTAACCAAATCACTGTTCGTCCCATCAAATTCGGTTTAAAGAGACTCTAGTGTAATTATTTTTAAAGTCGAAACTTCGAAAACCGACCCTGGTTAGTGGATATTGTAAGATTGTTTTATATCTCTAGATCTGAACGCTTCGTTTGTTACGAAGAGTGATGTAGTTTATTTTACATATTGAAAAAGTGTTGTAGAATATGTTCATAGAGGTGGAACATGAAGCTATTATGCGCTTGGTATTCTTTTAAAAGCAAATAAACAAATAATCAATGGAAACATGTTTCGTTTCTTCATTTTGTTTAACTTATATGGAGCAGAGAAGTAGCTATGCCCGAAGCACCAATCTCAACGATCGCATCTTTCGAGGAGTGTTCTCACTGGGCCAAGGACGACAAATGTAGAAACAAGGCCTTGTTCTAGGATCCATACCGGTATTCTCATAGTGAAAGTAAGGAGGAAAACATGGAAAACCTCATTTCCGTCCGATACCCGGAAGTAGGATTATTTCTCACCCACCCGCCCATGATATAAATTCCGCGATTGTAACCACAAGACCCTAGGCCATTTTTTAAATCAACAAAATACTTTCATTTTTGGCGATCTTGTGCGTGGAACCACAGAGTCTGGTCTTTCATTTCTAGTGGAACACACAAAATACATAGTACCACAGGAGAAGGAAGCAGCTGGCCACTGAGGGGGAGGAAGTACCCTATAACTTTTCCGCTGGTTGTAAATCAATCCACCCAACCCAAGAAGGGATCTTCCTTTTCGAAGAGGTGAGGCTAAGAAGTCAGTATTTTTTTTAACGAATTCATTTCCAACCACATTCTCCTTACTGAAGGTAAGAATACCAGCTTTTATTTAGCTCGAAGAATGTAACACGTGTACATTGGATAAACATTATATTATTTGTGCCAGTTTTAATAACAATTTAATATTTTTTTCTCACTGTAACGATTTTTAATTCGAGAAAAAGAAAACATAATATTGATATAACAACACCTGGCAACACTTACGTACTTTCGCGCTAAGGCTCTTGAAAAAGTTTCTACAAACACCACCAGACGGGGCGACCAGCGGTTGACACTAATTCCATCTCGCGTCGTAGAAACAAATTACGAGCTCAGAGCTCCAAGCTTAACTGCTCATGAAAAACTTCTATGCCTTCCTCTGCTTTTTCATTTTCACTGTTGACCTGTCTAATTCTTTCTTCCATGTTGCTTATGAAGTATCTCTTCGTCGAATAATCCACATCACTCCTAGCATGGCAATAGTTCTCGGACGCACAACTTTTTTGGTACCATTCTGTGTATATCTTTCCTTCCTTCTTCCTTATCCTCATATTAAAAAACATTATGATATCCTTTTCCACTTCCAACTCCATGCCTTTCTCTTTATCTTCAATTTCTTTTACAAATTTCTCCAATTGCCTTTGTGTGCCCTTCCATATCCCCAAGCAATCGTCAAATATCTACTATAAAACACAAATCTGTCACCTCCTTTTAACCGTACCTTCTTCTCCCATTCATTCATAGCAATCTCCGCCAGAACTGGACTCAACTTTGACCCTATGCTCAGCCCCTCCTTAATTCTGACCAACTTATCATCTATGATACACTAATTATTCTTCCACATAGCTCTCAGAGCCTCTTTCAGCCCGTCTCTACTCAGCCATTAATCCTATTATCCTTCATATGTTGTAATGACCCTCACTATGTTTTTTCTTCTTAAGCTCGGGAACATGGCTTTTACATCTACACTGAATATGATCGATTTAGCTCTCATCTCCCTGGCCTCCCTCAGTATTCTTTTTTATTCCACGGAGTTCTTCGAAAGTTGTGCGTCCAGGAACTATTGCCATGCTAGGAGTGATGTGGATTACTCGACGAAGAGGAACTTTATAAGCAACCTGGAAGAAAAAATCAGACAGGTCAACGGTGAAAAAGAAAAGCAGAGGAAGGCATAGAAGTTTTTCATAAGCAGTTAAGGAGAAATGGATATGATAAGGGGATGTTGAACTATAGAAGGAAAGGAAAGACCAAGAGATAAGGAAGAGAAGAAAGAGCGGAACAAAAGGAAAATGAAGAAGAGAAGAAACTGTGGTGGGGATAGAGAGTATAGGAGAGGAAACAGATGTGATAAAGAGAATGCTGAAGAAGATGAGTGGTATTTAAACGTACGGAAAAGGAAGCAAGAGGCTACTGGAGGTGATAAGAGAGAAGAGCAGAAAAGCGAAGAGAGAAGAGAAGAAGGGAAGGATGGTGAAAAAAGGAGTAATTTATAGAATCCAGTGCAGTGATTGTGAACTGTGCTATGTGGGGGAAACGGGAAAGAGGTTAAGAGAGCGGATAAAACAACATAAAGATGATGTTAGGTTGGAGACAGACAGAAATGCTATTTACAAACATATAAGAGACACGGGACATTAAGTGAAGTGAAAGTGTTGGGACAGGAAAATACGACTGTCAGAAAATGGAAAGACGCAAGATCTATAGAAGTGGAAGGTGAAAAAAAGCGATGAACTGGAACTTGGGACTTAAAATATAAATTGTGTTTTTCGTTTCGTGTAAGACGTAGATTTTTTAAATTTTTATTTATTTATTATTTTTCTATCTTTATTTTAATTAATTTTCTTATATCATTTTTAAATAACACATGACAAGATTTATTTTGGGATTGCATGCTTAGATGTAGTAGGAACAGGAGGTGAGAGGAACTCAGTGATTGTTGTTAATTAAAAATTCACTTTGTGTAGTCGGTACGGGATTGGCTGGGGCGGAGGGGGGGCGGGCATCGGGAACCAGATGGCTGTCTCACTAGAAATTGTCTTGTTTATAACGATTAAGTACATAAGTTAAGTATATAACGATTACGAGAAACGCGTTACAAGATATACTGCAAAAATATAAAACAAACTACCTAACCGCGCAAAATCTTCGGGTACACTCTGAAGAACCAATCATAAAGCGAATTTGACATTCCGTTTCACAGGTCTCCCGTAATATAAAAACTGGCGCCCCAGGCTCATCCAGAATCAGTAACAACCACTACAAATATGTCCTGGTGCAGTAGGCGTGGAGCATTATCCCCACAGGACACCAGTAGGATAGGATAGATGAGCGTGTGAATGTTGGCATATAATTTTGACATGGAGCTGCGGGCAAATGTTGCAACATGTATCAAAGTCATATGTGTAGTCCATTTCCAAAAGTTATCTTGTCCACAAAAATGTAAAATCGAGATACTGGCATTATTAAGTTCATTTTATTATTTTCTAACACATAAGTAAGGTTTTATGATTCCAGAACGATTGTAAAATCATCTAATTGTCATAAGAAAGTAAAGGACAGAAACAGAAATTATCAGTATTTTTTTTTTTTTTTTTTTTTTTTTTTGAAAATGGGAAGTCTTGAAAAACTGAAACTTCTACCACAATTTCTAAGGTATTCATGGCTGAAATTTGTCCCTAGCTTTGAAAATTAAGAAGTGTATTACAAGTGTTTTTGTCGATTTTCCAACATTTATGGCGGACAAGAGACGCTTTGGAAACGGCCTACACGTATCATGTAAATAAATTTCTTGTCAAAATTTAATTTACCTAACGTAACTTCTTGTGTTAGGATTTCATTTTTCGTCTGTGTAGATTATACATAATCACATAAAATCAACTAAATAAGTATTTAGGCAGAATAAACTTTATTTTAACGTTCCAATTTTGTTAATACCAAAAAATACTTAACATGGCTATACAAAGACTACTTACTAAGATGGTGCTCCCACATACTACTTAACACTAATGGATTTTCCATTTGATGTTTTACAAAAATATAACTTAAAAATATTCTAATTTACAACACAAATATAGTGAATCTACATATACACACGGAAATATCCCAATATGGCTCGTTACGATCTGAAGAGTGTTTGTAACCGAGACTTAATGAATACATTTGAGAAACTTCCCATGAAAGCTATAAATATTCATATAATCAATATCGGATTACTAACTTGAAGTAAGTATATAACCTGACCCAGTAAACAATTTAAAATGTATTACAAACACATACTCACATATGCTCGAACAACTGCTATATTTTAAAGAGTATTACCTCCCTCACCGGATTAAATACTGTCATGTCGTCAAAATATCACAAAACCCTAATTTCATTAAAAAGAAATAATAATCAACACGTTCCAAACACTTAAATTAACATTACAAATATCTACGTGCGAGAACCATGTTAGTAGTAGTAGTATTAGTAATTTAGTCAACTTACCCCAATGTGGGGAATTAGTTATTATTATTATTTAAAGATGACCTTTGCAAAGGTCTGGAAGCATATCACAACAATCGTTCTTCCCAAAATAAGAGAACTCTCTTACCTGAAAGACCACCTCAACAACACCTTCCGCTCGAAGTTTCAACAAATTTTGTTAAATTCAATACATACTAAAATTGAGCAATATGAAGAAATCCAAGTAACGTGTATATCAACAAAGCTGAATAGGCCGATATATACACACACATATATAAATAAATAAAACGTGCTGAAACACATAATAGTTCCAAAAATGCTACACACAAATCCAATACAAGATATTTTGGGAAATAAAGCAATAAAAAAGAAGGAAAAAACCTATAAACAAAGTACTGTTTCTTATCCCCAAAAAATTTAATTCTATATGTCTGCTAATTAGAACAGGAATTAAGATATCATAATTTTCTGCACGTGTCTACATTTGTGCTCGTACGTATCTTGGTATTGAGCTTCCATTATCATTTGGGATTCTTCTACAGTAAATTACAGTACACTAATATTGTCGCCATTAACTTTAAATGAATTATTAAGAATTTCCATTGAACATTGCTTAGAAACAAAGATACATGAGAAATAACGATATCTCTCTAATTTTAGCCACTGGAAAAGTAAATAATTTCAAATAATTTCTACTCCAAATTACTCAACGAAGGAATAATATTTATTGTTTGAAAATAAAAGCTGTCACCTATGGCACTGTTGCACACAAATCTTCCATTAGACTAGAACTAGTCACAATCTTGTGCCAAAATAATTTGCGTGATATCAGTGTACTGTTGGCAAATTAAGTGATAATTCTGTCTTATTACTTATTAGTGATACTGACCAAAAAAAGTATTACGTGCCGAAGCACTCACCTGCAACCCATTTTGCAAACACGTATTTCACAGGATAATGTTTCATTCCTAACTTGTACTATTTGAAAATGAGTTACATCATTCAATGCCACTACATCTTATTAGACTTAATTAAATAATCAATGTCATATGGCTCATCTTCATATTATTTGTTATTAGAACTGGTAACAAAATTATCAAAAAACAAAAAAGGCTAAGTTTTAACACTTAAATGCTCTTGAGAGAATAACTTGTAATTTCTGGTCACACACATGGATCATATTCAGATCTTATTTGTTGTAGTTTCACAGCAGAAATAGACTATCGTAACATCCAACACCAGAAAGTTCTATCAGGTACCTAAGGCAAATATTGTGAACCACAACCCAAGTATAGATTGATCTCAATATAAAATATATTTCATACAAAGGTAGCAAAAATTATCTACAAATTCCTTTAGTTAGTGAAGATTCTAAATTATTTGGGAAGACATACAATGACGTTCTCTATCTGAACGAAACTTTATCAATTTTCCCATCTTAAAAATACTATACTACAACAAACGAATATGAAACATTCTCTTGAAAAAATATTATGTTGGGAAATTTATTTAGGCACTGAGGTTTTTCACAATTTGGATAGATCATCCACATGGTTTTTATACCACTTTATTAAGAGCACATGTCATAAAAAGTTCCTTACACTAGCATTGCAGACAATTCTTTTCCACAAAGATTCGCGGTCACTGAAGACTATCACGAATGTTTAAGTTTTCCATTTGCCTCAACAGTACTATTAGATACCGTCGCATTAACTGCATGCTGTGCTGCGTGCTTCAAACTTTTCTCCATGAATTGGATGTACAATGGCTTCAACAGCTAAGAAAAAAAAAAAAACACAATTTAGTTATATACCATAAAACGCTGACTTATCAGCGCAACCGAACGTGTGAATTTGAAATTAATTGATCAACAAGAATGATAACAATGTGAATTACCGCCTTCATTTTATTTTCTATACTACTGATATGCATATGCTACATAGAAGAGAATTACCTCACCGAAAGCAGTCATACAACCATGCTCCCACTGTTATGATACTGACTTTCTATTCACAACATGCAATTCTATGCTTTTAAATACAGAACAACGGATAACACCATATGAGAAAATACAAGTACGTTCTTTCTCAATACATATTTTAACATTTGAACAGGAATTTCACTTGTGCTGCGATCATTTAAAAATGTATGACAACTTACGTTATCACTCGCAGTTTCTGAAAATATTCATTCGCCAAAATGCATTTATCTAAACATTGTAGGCAATAGAAGCACTTTTTTAATTACACAGATGAACGAACTCTGTATCTTATATTTGTTACTCTTTGTAACTGAGCAGTATTTAACACACATGATTACAAATTTCATTTTCGAATTTCACCCCGGGTATGCCAGTGTTAACTGAACAGATGATAAAGGGACCTGCAGTGATTGTAGCAAAAGCCGAACCACTGGTTCAGTATGCTTTCCGATGCAAAAATATTCCAGTATCATTTGCTCATCAATAAGTACACTATACCCGTACAGAGTGGAAAATTTTACATTGCACATTTTTTTAAAAAAAGTTTCTGTGTACGTAGTCCCGACTTTAAACCCAGTGGCAGTTCATTGTTTTCAGCGGTTCGGAATTCAGTTTAACAAAACCTGTAGGACCAGTCCTTTTAAGATTATCAATTCATTTAGAACTTTTAATTACAATTTAATCAAAAGGCATAAAAATGGCGTTACAAAATTAATTTGCTCTTAATATAAGTCTAGTTAAAGTGGATTGGTTGGCGACGTCGCGGCGCGTCTTGATTTGATAAATATTATATTCAGAAATATACTTCCCTCTAATTTTCTACTTCAAAGGGTTATTGATCATATACTATGTGAGCTAAGATAAAAAAAAAAAAAATGTATATACAGTCATACCCTTATCCGCTGTTTGCAAATAATTTAATAAAAAATATATTAATTTCAAAAAATCGGATTCATAAATTTCGTGTGCGCCTGCTTCATAAGGGCCAGTCATACCCTCTCTGACTGGCCAGCACGGTCAGTTATTTCCTCTCTCACATGCTCAGTCAGTCACGTGGTTCCTATCACAGTGAATGATTATATTCATTAACCATATTGCCTTTCTCGTAACTGATCTATTCTATTTTTACAATAACTGTTTATGCTGATGTCTCAATGTGCATAATGTAAAGGTTTATTTCTGTTCAATGCCTTAGATTTAATGTTTGTCTTGTATATTAAGTTCATTGGTGGCATATTAGGTTTGTCAAAGGTGAAGATGTTTGATTTTGTTGCTTTCGTACATTAATGAATTGGCATCTAAAACTGAGGGTTGTAATTAGTTATAAGACGATACTGGACTACTGAAGCTGTTGGAAATCATTGACTTAGTTGAGCTGAATTTAATTGTAGGCAACTTGGGCTCCGCTCAGGTCATAGACTTCTTTGATGTGAAACTGAAGGTCCTTTGGGTTTGTTTATTTATTTCCGAATAAGTTTCAAATACAGCACATGGTAGATAATTTACATTAAAACAAAAGTATAAATAACAATATGTAAAACGCCGTCAAGATAACAAGTATTTACAAATACAATTTGCTTATCTGAGCCCTAAAGGTGCTCTCAGGGGCAAAAATATCACATATCTGCAAACTTTAAACTTCATAGTCACCTTTCAACCAAGTTTATTCTAAGCGTGTTAGCACAGAAGAGGGTAACATTTCATTTTGGTCGGATAGGTACATGAAAGTTTAATTATGACAATAGTTTCGCACTGATATGACCATTAACAATTTTGTTTAAGAACAGATCACTAATGTCGCAACAAGCTCATGGTATTTTATATTGCATATTTTAATTACATCTTCATTGGATAACGCACGAAATTCGGTACTCTGACACGAACTATAGCAACAAAGAAATTCGTAACTGAATCTAACTCAGTAAGATGAGTGGGACATGCTATGGACTATGTAGGAGAGCAGTATTCATTACTAGGTGAGACAAAGAACTTATTAACTAGGTGAACACGCTAAGTCCAGACTGCAAATCTCTGTGAAGCGATAGGCCAAAGCTAGTTTCCTCAACACCTCGAGTATGGTTAGAAAAAGTGAGATTGCTATCAACAACAACACCAAGGCTTTTGAAAGAAGAAACAGCCTTAGATAAAGATAAGTTTATAAAGTGAAGATGTTTATGATAAAGATATATACGCGATAATGTGTTTCTGGGTGTATGATAAATTACGTACACTTGTTTGAAAAGGTTTCAATCAATAGAAATTGCTTCTATGTGGCAAATATATGTTTTTCCATAGACTACACTGTTACCTTTAAACCCTCGTAACTTCTATACCCTTTGCAGTCTGTCGCTTGGATTCCACATTTATACTATTCTGTTTGTGTACTTTCAGAACATATATACCATGTCTAGATTCCCGATTGTTAGGAAAAAACGTTTACTTGTGAGTTCGAATATTTTTTCATCTAATTCAGCCGTCCTTTTCTCGCGTCGGTTAAAAACTTGCAACTTTCCTGCTTCCAATTCTTCTTTTCTCTTTAGCAGCTTGTTTTCTTTCTCTGTCTGTACTTTATCTGCGTGTTATTTTAACGTCCTTTCTTCTTTTTGCCAAGTGCTCGGTGTAGCGGGCGTGGGTATTTTTAGCCGCATGAATCATATCCGTGATTATTTCCATTGTTTACACTCCAACAGCTGCTGATACTGTCACAAATCTTTATCAAGACCACTAAAATTTCTTCCTTCAAGTTCTCAACTATACACTCTTTGTTTACGGAGAATTCCCTTTCAACTGAGGCGTTCCCGTGAGACAGTGTAAGGATGAGTTGAATGACAGACTTCAAATCTTTAAACCCCTCTGGACCTTCCACACTTATTAACTCAATTAAAAAAAAGTCGTTTTTCGTTCCCTCGAGAAAAGTTTGAGGTACTGTTGCTTTACAACATCTGCTTGCTTTTATGCCTGTAATCCATTTTTTGGCAACCAGTTCTTCTAAACATATCGTAAGATGTTTTTCACCTGCATTGTTGTTAATGACACTAGGATCTAAACATGTGATGGCTTTAGACAACGGATACTTGATTGGTGATTTTTCGATAATTGTTTTGGTCATGGCGAGGAAGCCCTCTTCACGTTAAACTTGTCTAAATCTGTAGTTGTTGCACATTTTCTGAGAGCATCTTTGGTCAAAATTCAAATCTAAGAATTTGATTGGGATAAAATTACTGGCTGATAAATCTACTTTGTCAATTCGATTTTTTACATTGTCTGTGATGGTTCCTTTTTTTATTATTTTACCACTTTCTTGACAAGAGACAAAAGTAATGAGGTAATCTAATTTTAAAGCAAAGGAGCCAAAGGCATATCATTCAGAAATTATCTCAGAAATGGTTCAAACAAACCACACATTGACAAAGGATGCCACTTTGGCTGGCTAGAGCTTATCATTCAGTCCCTCCTTAACCACTAAAAGACTGTTGGATCCTGGCTCTTATTTATTCTTGACTACAGCATTAACATATTTTCTGACGCAAGGCAATATCGACATCGCTCTTTCAGCCACGCGACCGTTCTCCAACCATCTGGCAGCAAAGAACTTCAATGGAAAAATGTCAGATGTGCTGTGGAAGGTGAAGTCTGCTCTGCGAGCCGGCGAATCTTTAAAAAGATTGTACAGTGTCCTGAGAAACCCTACTACGTCCCCTTTTGTTGCGTTCATGCCCGTTTTAAAGGCACCATGTAGTATGTGAAGGCCACAACTGCAAACGTGTAACAAAGTAGGGCTTTGTTACACACGAACAATTTTATGTTAACGTTAGACCCATCCATAGAAACTTGTATGATTATATTCATAATTTCAGGTGAAATAGCATTTTTGATGCCTTGAAGATCTGAGGATTTGGAATGTCCTAAAACATATTTATTTTCTTCTGATAAGTTTTTTAAGTTTTTTCTATTAATTTGAAAATTTTCTATATTTTCAAGATTTGATAACGAAATTCATGGCTTATTCCAGTTGTTTTTCACGGTATACGAAATTCACGGCTTCACAGTTTTCACGGCTGACTGAGGACCCTGTAAAACAACGGTTTAGTAGACATGTAAGTGGCTGCGAGAGAAAGCTGCATTGCAAAGAAATATTGTGGCTAAGTTGTCTAGGGTTATAGATCTGGGTTGAGGTAAAAATAAAAGAAGCGACAAACTTCATCAGGAATCCATTGAAGGCAGTGCCAGGAACAGACAGGATGCAAGTAGGGAGGTATACGGAAAGTAACAGTCAGAAGCGAAGCTGCTTGAGAAGAATACAAAAGATCATGTAAAAAGTACTTGTTGAAAAGATCTGACCTATTATTACCAGATGCACTTACATTATCATGCTAGATTTCAATTGGAATGCAAAAACTTCTTGTTCTACTGCTGCTTAGTGACCAGAAATTGCGTTTGGGGTTTCTTCTATTTTCTGTTGTGACATTTTCTATATATTCACAGTATTTTTTCTTAGTATCAATTTACAGTGTCGTCTAATATTAGCGATCTATGTGTACGCAATATCACTTGCAGAGTCTTTCAAAAGGTTATCACCGCATGCATTTGTTAATCGAGTCAGTGTCAGTCGAATTGTTATTAACGCTGTAGATTAGCTTGTTGGCTTCTAAGGACGGGAGCTACAGTTTTTGGTAAAGTGGACTTCGTATCACTATGTTCAAGAAATCCCGGCGGAAACTGACACCGTGACCACGCGCACAGAAAGCGAACGCGCCAACCTGTCGGTCACTCTGAGGTCTTGAGTCAGTATCCTTGATCTTCGTGAATTTCGATCTGATATTACTCCCTCTAACTTTCTGCTTTTCCTTTTAAGTAATAGCCTTTAAGAGTTCCCTTTAGTAACTCTCACATTTTTTTGTCTTCTTACACCTCGGCTGTTTTCTTTTCGTTATTTGTGTCTCTGATAAATCCATTTTGAAATTATTCAACTAACTAAAGCTGTTGGAGATATTTGTTCATTTGGAGTCTTTCCTTCTTCGTAGATTTGAAGCTTTCTGTTATATGGTCTAGTGATACCACTCACAATTGTAGGTTTTCTTGAAAGTTATTGTTGTTTGTGTAATCTGGTTTCTCTAAATCAGAATAAAAAAGGTGATAAAAGCGGACGAATCTGGATGTTCTCAATACAGGAAACTACACTTGTGTCTAGATTATCTTATTTCTCTAACCCTTGTTTTCAGCCTTCTATATTATTTATCTGCCTGCTTATATTCTGAACAAATTTGTTATATTACTAAAAGGTGATCAGTAGTTTTTTCCCTTTCTATATTTTCTTCACTCGAATATAAGGATTTATTTGATTTAACATTTTCTGGTTCTGATATGCTTACTATATACATCATAACTCAACATAAGGTCTTGTAACATTATTCTTGTAACAAAAGTAACTTCACCGAAGTTCCTTAAGAAATTTGGCTTCTATTTTTAAATCCGTTCGACTGAAAGATCATAAACTGGTATTTTCCGTACTGTTACATTTAATTTTACTGAAGGATAGATTTGTTGTATTTTATCAGATATATTCTTTTCATTACTAAGCAACCTGCTCCGGTACTGATAAGAGAAATAACTAGGATATCACACATTCTGGTTGGCATAATATTGAGATATGTTTCTTTTATTATTGAAGAATATGCAATCAAATACGAGAGTTATTATGAAGCAGTATGAACTCAGTACTTGTAAAATTACTAGACAAACTAGTTCTAAATGTTGGAGAGATAAACTGAGTAGTATTTTCAGCTTCTAATGTCCCAATTATGCTGCTGCTCTCTATATGGCTTGCAGTTGGTATATATCTACTTCGTTGACTAACATCTTGTTATCTATAGACAGGATTGACAATATGTGTGTTGTCTTCTATTTTAATGACCACGATGTCTACTAATTTTCTAACTTGCAATTGTCTGAGTTTTCCATATTTTTTTTTTTTCGAATTCCCTGAGTTCTTAGTACAGTACAACACGTAAATAATACGAAATGACATTTTTTTTAAATTACATCACCACCCAGTCCAAATATCTTGTACATTATTGGTATTTCACAAGTTAAAAAAAAAAAATATATACATACATTTTTTTAATAAAAAATTTTAACATATGGAAAAAAATAGGTCAGCAGTGGAAATCGAACCCATGACCTCCACCTTGCCAGGGCAGTGCTCTTAACAACTGGGGACAGGTCCACCTCATAAATTTCTCTGAGATTCCCTCATAAATTATACATTTCCCTGAGTATACCAGGTTTTCTAGATTTTCCAGGGTGGTCAACACCCTGAATGATGCTCATTATTGTCAGTGACTTGGGGTATCCTTTTTTCTCTTTCCTTAATTCTTTCGGTATGCTACTTCTCTTTTATAGGTAAAACTTTATTTGCTGTTCATTGTTTAATGTTCTATTAGAAGGTCTATATTTACTTCCTTGTTCTCGGGCTTGATTCTGAAATATTCCATGCTGCTAATCTCAAATCCTTCAAACGACGTAAGCTAAGTAATAGTTTATACAGAGATAACAATTGGACATTATGAGATTTCGTTGAATATTTCTTAGTAGATGGGTAGTACTTCTATAATGTTATGTAGAACTTCCTTATCTGACATTGTTTCATCTATATTTCTACTGTTGGCTACCAGTCTTAAGCCCTGGTGCTAATATTTACCATTGTATTTGAGGAATTTTTGACAAGACACTGGAAATTCGCATGCTTCTTCGTTTAAACTTGCACCATTCTTTTGCTTAATCTCGCAGTGCGTTAAACATTCCTTAGCTCGGATTTTGTTTACAAATACGTTCAATTAGATGTATCAAGGAAATCTTTTGTTTTATACCAAGTTTTGTTACATTCCTTTTGTCTTCAAGTAACCTATTCCTAAACAGCCGTATTCAAAAACGTTATTTCGAGTTACTAACAACTGAATAGCGTTCTTAGGACTCGTTAATACAGCTGAAAATGATCAGTGTTAGAAAGAGATCATCTTTGCTGTAGATGTTCCTCCTGGAGTAGATTGTATCACTTGAATCGCTCATTTTGCAAGAGTATTCATCTAAAGAAAATGGAGAGTACTCTTCGTAACTATTACAATATTGTTTCCTGAAACTTGTAAATGTTGTACTATGGTTTTTTGGTGATTGTTTAACTTACTTTCAAACGGTTCTTCCCAGTTTATTAAGGAGTTAACCAAGGTATTGGTTTGCACGACTTTTAATTTGAAATCCTGAATACTGAATTGTATCTTTTCAATTTCAGTTCCTAACAGTGCTTGGTTTATGCCTGTTGTAGTCTTAAAATTGTTGGATTCTGCTCTTAATTCGTGTACAGCAGAGAATACTTTCTGACTGAATTTTTCTATTATTCGGTGGACATATTCCTTCATTTTCTTGCTTACAATCTGTAAATCTATTTTTACCATTTCAGCTTCGACTTCATTCAATCGGAAGTTGAAGACCTAAAAAAGACCTAAACATATCTAAAAAAGGACCTAAAAACTGAAAGAAAGGACATAAAAACGCGATCCAATTTAATGAATATAATATTTAAGAAATACAAACTTCTGGTGGTATACAATATACAATTAAAAAAAACAAAAAAACTATATCAATGAAATGCTTCGCTTTGTCTTTCAGTTTGAATGTTTGTTCCATTGTTTCCTTGTCCAAGTTAAGTCCTACATTTTGAACACTTTTGGAGAACACCCGGAGGCCAGAACACTTTTGGAGGAGCCCAGGACACCACATTGGCCCGTAATACCCTGAAATTATAATTGATCCGTGTATCAGTTGGCACGTAATAAAAAAGATTAAAATATTTTGTGCTTTCAATCGTAGGTGAAGAACAAAATGACTTACCCGCCGGATGTGAATTCGGCAGCCTTGACTAGCACGACGTATTAAAATATTTTTTTTACTGGGCCTTTTTCAGGAGTGGCCCAAGGCAAAAGTTTCACCCGGGCAAAGAGAGTTTTTACCCCTTTTCTAGTCCTAGCATATAGTTTACATTTTATTACAGTGATTTGAATAATTTAAAGGCCATTTTTTTTTAAAAAAAAGAGGGAGGGGTGGGTACTAATGCGATTCTGAGTTGCAATACAGTCTCAAGCAGCCGTTATGGTCTGCGCGAAGTTCCCGCCATCCAGCGCTAAACATACAACACGCGCCCTAGTGCTACGAAATTCCCTTTTCTCCCTGGTGGAAAAGGAAGATGATGCAACTGTACAGAAAAAGTTCAAAACACTTTCTATTTTTTTATGTTTAGGTTCCTTCCATCCTGACGGCGGCGTCCCAGGCAACCGCCCGGGACTGATGTTTATGAGGTGGTGGTGATTCGAGTTGAGAATGGCCAGTAAATATGTAGTCGAAAGATGAAGTGCAAAAAAGTCCGTTAAGACCCATAAAAAGCTTTAGAAAAGACCAATAATAATAATAATAATAATGAAAAAAACGAAAATGGGAAAAAAGGACAAATAAAACCCACATTTTCTGGCCTACAATGACCCAAAATGAACATATATTATGTTAAGTCTCGTCTTTGGGCACTCGTAAAAAAAAAAAAAAAAAACCTCAACTTCCGGGCCCTACTTATCACATTTCAAGTTTCTTTTGTTTTTTAACTTCCTTATTAATTTCTTCTTTGGAAGTTTTCATTTTCCGTATTTCAATTTTATGTTATTCTGTCGCTTCTCTCATGTGTTAGTTTATTCTGTTCTTTTATTAGTTCTCCTGTCCGCTGATGTATGCCATTTATAGCTTGCGAGATGCCGAGGATAGTTTACTCTTACTCCTTATTCCCAACACGATCATGCAATCTGGTGTGGGATTTGAATTTGGGACCTACTGCTTGGAGTCTCCTTACTAATACTCTGTTCAAACTCTGATGCTTAAATATTCATTGCACTAAAATCTATAAGAAGTTTCTTTCTTTACGCTGCAGTGTCAAAATCTATACGAATGTAGAGAATAATACTGTCCTCCGATGTGGAATTGTCTTTACCTCACGGTGATCGTGGAGTTACTGATTCGAAGATGATACGGAAGACAGCTCTGCTTGTAAGTAACACAAATGTGTCCCACTAACGCGAGCGTAAGGTGTGCGTGTTATACGAATTGTTTTTGAATTTAATTTGTAAAGCCTTTAGGCAACTTTGGCTCACGCCGGATGGATGATGATGGGATGAATTGGTGGAGTGAAAAGTGGGAGGAAACGGGAGTACCCCGAGAAAACCCACGCAAGCGGTGTTTGTCCACCACAAAGCCCACACGACATGAGCAGGGATCGAACCGACGACCCCAAGCACCAGAGGTGAGCGCTATACCATTTAGCCACTGCGGTCCTTCTACGGGTTGTGTTGTGCCTAGTTTGTTTACTCGTTCAATAAATAAGAACAGCAGACATAAATTAATAGGATTTTTTTTTTAACTCAAACAAACTAATAATTTTCAAATACGATGTAAAACAAGATTGAACAGGTGTAGTAGCAGCATTGGTTTAAATCGAACTAATATCAGAAACTGTGATACCTCTTGTTTATTACCTTAGTTTTAATTATTTTCTTTTCTTTGTGTTTTATATTTTTACTTGTTACAATAAAATGTTAAAACGATTTTGGTGTTGCAATTCACATCCAGAGCAGTGCATCTTAAAGGCAATTTAGCGAATAAGAAATATGTCTTACGAGTCATTTATGTTCTACCTCGAACTACGGCTCCCCAGTGGTAAGCTTGTCTCTCCGGAGACCAGTTACGCCACCGTATTGTGTTGTCATCTTACGAGAAAATGGTAAGCATGGATCAGCATTGTTATATAAAAATGACACAAATACATATGACGACATGATTAAATAGATGTCTTGTTGCTAAGTGAAATGCAAATAAGATTTCTTTGTTAAGCAACACCAAAATTCGAAAGAACACATGTTACTATCATTATCATCATCATTACCACATAACCTTAATTAGTATTACTTTAGGACCACTTCATACAATACGTTTTTAATTAAATTGTAATTAATTAAAAGTTCCCGTTACTAAGCAACACCAAAAATCGAAAGAACACAAGTAATAAAATAGAGACCACCATCATTTACTTCTACTTTGTTGTGCATTGTGCATTCACATACATAGGAGTGCATCTTAATGATAAGTTAGCGATTAAAAAATAAGCCTTGCGAGTAATTTATGTTCTACCTCAAGCTACGGGTCCCCAGTGGCGAGCTTGTCTCCTCGGAGACCAGTTACGCCACAGTACAGAGTTGCCATCTAGCGAGAAAATGATAAACATGGGTTAACATTGTTAATATATCAATGACATAAATATACAGATGCTTATCAGAATAATGGAAACACCTGTAGTTGGCAACACGTCAGATGTATGGGTTGGCAGTGGTGTCGTGGCGACCGCAGCGCCGGACTGCTGGTGGTGGTGTGTTAGGTTGGTCTCCATACTACGTCAGGCGTCGTGGAACAGGAGTGTGCAGTGGCTGCAGCAGACGGAGGTAGTGTAAAATGGGAGACCTCTCAGAGTTTCAAAGAGGGCAAATTGTTGGTGCGCGGTTATGTGGAGTGAGTGTGACGGCAGTGGCTAGTGTGTTAGGTGTGTCGCCAGGGACAGTGTCGAAGGTGATGACGGCCTACACAACACACGGGAAAACTACATCGGGGAAGCGGAACAGTGGGCGGAAGAAAAGCATCAGTGACAGGGCACGCCGGGTATTAAAGCGCATTGTCACGCGGAACCGTCGTGCCACTGCGGCGCAAGTGACGGAGGAACTCAATCAGCACCTCCCCCAACCTGTTTCGACAATCACAGTCCGCCGCGAATTACATGACATGAACTTACGGGGTCGTGTTGCACGGGCCAAACCTCTCATCAGGGACCAGAACGCTTTAGCACGCCGCAAATGGTGCCGCGACCATGCAACTTGGACCGTTGACGACTGGAAACGTGTGGTATGGTCGGATGAGTCACCATTCACCCTATTCCAAACCACGGGCCGTGTTTATGTGTGGACAACGCCCAAAGAAGCGTATGATCTGCAGTGTCTCCGCCCAACTGTGAAACATGGCGGCGGCACGGTGATGCTGTGGGCCGCAATATCATGGTTTTCATTGAGTCCTGTGGTCACACTTCGCGGACGCTTTACTGCCAACGATTATGTCGCAATTTTAGGAGACCACTTGCATCCTATGGTCCGGATGTTGTTCCCGGACAATGACGCCATATTCCAGGATGATAATGCACCCATTCGCACAGCTGGAGTTGTTGCAGCGTGGTTTAAGGAACATCGGGATGAAGTTCAACACCTCCCCTGGCCCGCCCAATCCCCAGATCTCAACATAATTGAACATCTGTGGTCCATCTTGGAAACACGACTCCGGCGACGATTTCCACCTCCATCCTCTCTCACAGAACTGGCCGATGCTCTGCACGAGGAATGGTGTAATATTCCACTTGCTACCATTCACGACCTCTATGCCTCCATCCCACGTCACATCAAGGCTGTTCTGAAGGCGAAAGGTGGCCCGACACCATATTAATCTGGTAAGTTGCACTTTCGTTCAGGTGTTTCCATTATTCTGATAAGCATCTGTATAAGACCACATAAGAAATAGATTGATTAAATAGATGCCTTGTTATAAATAAATTCTCGTTGCTACCAGGTGTGTAAATATGAAACCGGAATTTGTGCTTACACGGCGTTAGCTGTCACTGCGGTTACCGTAAAACTGTGTCCTTGGCGCCACTTGCTTGTTTTGACTGCTGATAACGATTTGCAACTCATAACCGGACAAGTTTCATGTCATATTACCTAGCTTACGTATTGACTTGCACAGCTCTGGCTTGACATCTACACTCTACTTACATTATGTCTACTTTTGTCATTACTGTTTTCATTATTTTGGATGCACAACGCGTAGATATTTATCAAAATCATTGGGGGATGGGGGATATGATTGCAAAGATACCGGTATCCTCTACATTATTTCCTTTCATACATATCATGCCTGTAGTAGATTCGGTACTCTACGCACAAGAAAAACAAAGAAAATCACCTTAACTGCATTGCACAATATATAGAAGCAGTAGCTATTAGATCACATAAGAACTTTGTCATTATATTTTTTAACATATTTTTCACGTATTTAGTACCTTTTATGGTTACAGAAATGCAAAATGTAGCATTTTGAGGTATTGCAAGTCCTCTATGGCAGAAGTAGCTGAACTGAAGTATCACCGATCTTTTTACACTTCCCTTAAAAACTTTGTTTTATATCTTCATACCTGTAATAGTTTATTATGCCATTATGTATGTTAATTTCTGCATCAAGTAATAACATTAATATGTTCTCTTTGTTTTGTAATCCATAACCAAACAGCCGAATAGGAAAGCACGCTATATTGCCAGTACGGGCGCTGTCATAGATTGTACGAAAAATCCGCTGAAAAATAGGACCGTTTCTATTTAGAGAACACTTCGGAGATAGCATGAAAAATCGTACGATCCGCGCTTTACACGATCAAAGAATGTAACCGATGAGATTGCATATGAGGGATCGTACAAGAAATTGTATCGTCTAAAGCGGCCTTTAGTTACATATAGTATAAGAAATCAGTTCAGAATTGAAATGGGCAGTATACCACTGACTCATAACGGTACTTACGAACTGTATGAATTTTATGTATTTTTTTAAAAAAGTGTTGTAAATGATGGAAACATTTAGTCTTTTCTAAATGTCTTGGCTCTAGATGGATCTATTAAATAATAAACTCTAATTACAGAACAATGGTCGGTGTTCAATTTTAATCAATAATATTGTGGATCCTGTAACTTGGACCTGAATCTCTTTTTCAATTTAGAGGTATTGGGGAGGCAAACGTTACATTCCATACAAGACTTCAATATACATTTAGTGTGTTTTATCTTCCTCCTCTACAATTTACATTTTGCGACTTAGGTGGTATTGTAAAATCTTCGACGATTTGTTGAAATGAACTAAGTGCTACGCTATTTGATGTGAAAAACAACTTATAAAGAGACAAACATACCATACAACTACATTTAAGCTATGGATAAGCAGAACTTGCTTTCAAAAATTATTTACCATTCACACGAACTAAAGTACTTTCCCTGTTTATATTTTTTCTATTCTTTCTTTCTTCAACTATTTTACACTGATGCAATGGACATACTTTTTGTCTGAAACGTTGTGTGTTAAAAGAATTGGAAGTTACATATATAGTACCTTTACCATAAAGTAACATACTGTTAAACCTTTCAGATTGAATACGAAAATAATACAGCACATTAAGTAGCTCGTGTATGCCAAATCTCTGAAGTAAAATATAGCTATTACCAGAGTCCATGTTTGGTACTTTTGATGATTCGCAGCTGGGATTACTTGCGAAATAAATATAACGTCAGACTGCTGATATTCCATATACATATATCTAAACTGCTTGTATTAGGAACAATCATCATCAAACATGTTCTCTTTGAGGACCCATTGCGTGCATTAATTTATATAATATCCCTACCTCGTTAATGCAAGAACAGTACTTTAAAAAAAAATAACGCCTCTGGACGCACCATATCCAATCATTTACCAGGTTATCAGGTATCTAAGTGTCATTATACCTCGCACTTGAAAGAACGTGAAGCTACTACAGCACACAAATGCCAATTCAGTAAATTGTGAGAGGCTCGCTCCTAAAGTAATGCCTTTTTTTCCAGGTGAAGTTAGAGAGTGGTGTTGGTGGTATGGAAGTGTATTTTTAACCTCCCAGTATCCTGTATGTTTCATTGCCATACGGCAAATACTAACAGAAGAACAATCAAGCAAAATGACGTCTGACGTGGATCTGCGTAAGAAGCAGAAACATATTATCGAATTCCTCCATGCCGAAGGTCTAGGGAGATGAAACAGTTGATGCGGACGAAACACGTACAAAACAGTGAAGACATGGGTGACGCAATTTCAGCAGCGGTGACAGCGATGTGAAAGGCAAGCCCCATTTCAGACAGTCATGCACTACTCTCACTCCACAAATGAACAGCGTCTTGAGCAGCTCATTAACGAAAATCGTCAAATTACAACCAGGAAACTGTGAACGGAGCTCACATTGGAAACGATGAAGGCAGAATTCGAAAATCGCAGTGTCCGCTAGGTGGGTTTTACGAATGCTAACAAGAAAGAACACTCTGCAAGTTTGTGAAGACTTATTGAAACAATATGAGTCTGAAGATGACAGCTTCCTGAATCACATTATCGCCGGTGACGAGAACTGGTGTCATTACTACGAGCCGGAGTCAAAACGGTGGTCTATGGAGTAGCGACATGTGAATTCCCCATCAAAGAAAAAAGTTTAAGAGTCAACCCTCAGCGGGTAAATTTATGTGCACTGTCTTTTCGGATAGAAAAGAGGTGATCCTCGATTTCTTGAAATCCGGAGAAGCCATGAAGTCTGACCGTTACATCGTAAAGCTGACTAAGCTGAAGGCTCGAATTTCTAGTTAGCCGAGAGAAGACATCTTCTCTCTAGCAGCACGATAACACCAAGCCCCGGCCCATATAAGTTTGAATACCGACAAGAACATTGCCAATCTTGACTGGACTGTCCCACCATATTCGCCGTATAACCCAAATTTGGTGCCTTCTGATTTAGTTTATTCGGATACATGAAAGGACTGTTAAGAAAAATTTTCCTAGCAACGACGATGCCATAGCTGTGAAACAATGGGTCAATCTGCTGGTTCAGATTTTAGGAGAGCGGCATGCAGGCACTTGTTTATTGCTCTCAATCATGGTGGCTATGTCGAAAAATAGGGCTTTCTAGCTGCTCTTTCAAATAGTGGTTTTGTGTTCTTTCTATATGTTGTAGTTTCCATGGACAAAAAACACAACATAGGAGGCATTACTTTCGGAACGACCCCTCAGATAAATATATGCACATACAGAAAGAAAACAAGAAAAATAATTTCATACTCATTGAAAATATTAATTAATACCGATACGTGGTATAAAGTGAAATATGGAAACGAATAGCTGCAGGGCGTTTTCACATGGCCAACAGTCGACATCAGTAGTCCTGGAGCGAGTTGCCTTACGAGACAAAACGTCATATGTATGAGTTGTAGGGAACGAACTGACCGGGTCGACTTGCTGTAGGAAGAGTTTCCGCGGGGTTAGCTGTTGTGGAGTCGAATAATTCTTTCCTAATTAACTAACTCTATGGCTTATGGAACTCGCAAGTTCATGGCCGCAGTAACAAACGATCGCCATTGGATTCTATCCTGGACAATATCAAGCCAGTTTTCATCACGAACACCTACTTCTCGAAGATCTCTTCTAATATTGTCCTCCCAACGACGTCTCGGTCTTCCCAATGGTCTCCTTCCATCCACCCTTCCAACCAAGATAGAATATAATCTTCGTTTTCCCCGCATCCGAGCTACATGACCTGCCCAGCTTAGTCGTCGTGATTTCATTATTTTTACATCTGCTGAATCGTACAGTCCGTGGAGCTCCCTCATTATGCAGTCTCCTCCATATTCCAGTCATCTTGTCCCGTTTCGGTCCGTATATCTTTCTCAAAATGAAATTTTCAAACACACGTAATTTATGTTCTACTTTCGCAGCCGTAATAACCGGCAGAATAACCGTTCTGTATATTTTCAATTTTAACTTTCCTGATATTAAGAAGTTTTTGAACAGAATAGAAACATGCGTTGCCCTATACTAGCTGACTTATAATTTATTCCGTTACCTCATTTTTGCTTGTTACGTATGCTCCCAAGTATTTAAATTTGTTTACTTTCTCTATGACCTCATCCTTAATTCTTATTTATTTCCTTCATTCCCTGTGTTTCGGCTAGTTATCTTGTTTTGTTTTATTTATGTTTACCTGTAGACCTATCTCATCAGTGTTGCTTTCTAGTGCATCTATATCGTCCTCTATTAAATCTACATCATTCGCGTATACGAACAGTTGATTCAAACCATTCAATGATATTCCCCTTTAATTTTCAAAATCGCATATTCTAACGTAAAGTTAAACAGTAGTGCTGACAAGCCATCGCCTTGTTTCAATCCGTTGCGAGTTTTGAAACTATCTGACTTATTATTACCTATCCGTACTCTGCTTATGGGGTCGCTGAGACACATATTCACTAGTTGAATCAATTTTTTCGGAATTCCAAATCGTATCAGGATACTGTATAACTTTTCCCTTTTGATAGAATCATATGCTTTCTTAAAAACAATGAATAGCTGGTGAACCGTCCCATTGTATTCCCATTGCTTCTCCAAAATTTGTCTCAAGGCGAAAATTTGGTCCAACATGGGTCCATTTCTTCTAAATCCACATTGGTGATCTCCAATTATTTCATCTACGTATACACTTAGGCGTATTAACAGAATATTACTGAATACCTTGTAACAGGTTGGAAGTAACGAGATTCCGTGGTAATTATTACAGTCCGATTTATCACCTTTTTTGTAAATCAGAACTACGTGTATTATTGAGGTTTTCCATTCCTTTTAGGAGCTCCTCTACATAGAGTTTGTCAATTTATGTAGTTCCTTGATTTGTGCCGTTCCTCCTGCTTTAATTAATTCGGCTGGAATATTGTCTATTCCTGGTGATTTGAGATTTTTCAATTTCTTTACCGACATTTCGATCTCGCTTGATTCGGGAATCCACGGTTCTGCAGTATGGATTTCAAATTCCTCTGTTTGATCCCCGTTGTGTACATTAAGAAGTTTGTCGAAATAACTTTTTCACACATCGACGATTTTAG
>JAGDQP010008035.1:24490-64682 GCA_022664845.1 Lepisma saccharinum | reverse complement strand
CAACTAGTGAAGATGTGTCTCAGCGACCCCATAAGCAGAGTACGGATAGGTAATAATATGTCAGATAGTTTCAAGATTCGCAACGGATTGAAACAAGGCGATGCCTTGTCACCACTACTGTTTAACTTCGCGTTAGAATATGCGATTTTAAAAATTAAAGGGGACAAAAAGGGACTATCATTGAATGGTTTGAATCAACTGTTTGTATACGCGGATGATGTAGATTTAATAGGGGACGATATAGATGCACTACAAAGCAACACCGATGTCTTAGTAGAAGCGTGCGATGAGATAGGTCTACAGGTAAACATAGATAAAACAAAATACATGATAACAAGCCGAAGCACAGGGAATGAAGGAATTAAAAACATAAGAATTAGGGATGAGGTAATAGAGAAAGTAAACAAATTTAAATACTTGGGAGCATACGTAACAAGCAAAAATGAGGTCACTGAAGAAATAAAAAGTCGCTTAGTATCGGGGAACGCATGTTTCTATTCAGTCCAAAAACTTCTAACATCGCGATTAATATCAAGGAAATTGAAATTAAAAATATACAGAACGGTTATTCTGCCGGTAATACTTTACGGTTGCGAAAGTTGGAGTACGACCCAAGCAGATGAACATAAATTACGTGTATTTGAAAATAAGGTTTTGAGAAAGATATATGGGCCGAAACGGGACGAGATGACTGGAGAGTGGAGGAGACTGCATAATGAAGAACTCCACGGACTGTACGATTCACCAGATGTTCTAAAAATAATGAAATCGAGACGACTAAGGTGGGCAGGGCATGTAGCTCGGATGGAGGAAAAACGAAGATTATATTCTATCCTGGTTGGAAGGCCCGATGGAAAGAGGCCATTGGGAAGACCGAGACGTCGTTGGGAGGACAATATTAGAAGAGATCTTCGAGAAGTAGGTGTTCGTGATGAAAACTGGCTTGATACTGCCCAGGATAGAATCCAATGGCGAACCTTTGTTACTGCGGCGATGAACTTGCGAGTTCCATAAGCCATAGAGTTAGTTAGTTAAATATTAAGTTAAAAAAGAATAGGACGCGTAGAGGAATAAAGACAGGATGTAATCAATATTATATTTTTTAAACTACTGGAAAGAATATAAGTCATCGTGTTTATTAAAACAGTAAATTTCTCTCACTGAATGAGGGTGCTTTCCGATATCGATGAATATCAATACCGATCGGCAGCGATATCGGCAAAATTGTTTGTCATTTGGTATTGACTGATATTTGGTAACACAGGGGCCAGGTTAAAACCTTAGGGGGGTTTAACAAGAATTTATATACTTTGTTTTTAGTAGGACATTCTAGTAACTTTTGACTTCGGCCCATCACAATTATCCGTCACGTTCTATTTAAAATCCACACTCACAAACATCCATGCCCCAACCGGGATTCATTCGAACGCGGGACTTTTGAATTGCTGGCTTAGCGCGTTAACCCACACGTCTACCAGGTTAACAAGGATTTATATAATTTATATATAGAGAGAGAGGTAGCGCGCTCGACTTCAGTGCGAGCGGTCCCGGGTTCGATTCCTGGTGGGGGCTCAAAAATTTCGGTGTTGACCCAGCATCGTGAGGACAATTGGGGAGCTGCTGTGAATAAAAGACAGTGCCAATCACAGTGAGTGCTTCGGTTCTCCTCTCCCAACCCATCTGGTCAGCGTGGGAGCAGTAGACCAACTCCTCCCTCCTTGGAGAGGCCTCTTCCAGTAGTGGATCGAATATGGCTGTAATTTATTATATATAATTAGCAGTCATATTCAGTCCACTACTGGATGAGGGAGGAATTGGTCTACTGCTCCCACACTGACTAGACGTGTTGTTGGGAGAGGACCGCCGATTCCCTCAACTGTAATCGCCACTGTTTTTCATTCACAGCAGCTCCCCAATTGCATCACAATGGTTGCATTCAGCGCAGTGATCGGCTCAGTGAGAGTGATCTCCAGTGAGTGAGCGCTCACAGCGGATCCTTCGGATGCCTAATTTCGTAGAATTTTATAAAGCGTATGGTTGAAGTTCCACGAACAATCGAATATCGCATAGCACAAAGAGTAGTAAATATGGCACGTCGGGAAGATGTCAGGCATATGTTACCATTTTTTATCCACGACGGACAAGACTGCAGCTGCAAGTGTGCCTCATGGCTTGTTGTTATTTGGTAATATTTCTGATTAAACTCGTACTTTATACTATATTCCTCTGCGCCGGAAGTCATATTGCAATCGCACTTCCGGGAGGTCCGGCTCACAAGTGAGCGCGAAAATCTTTGCTCACAAAGATGGCGTCGGCTAACTGTGAGTCGGAAGTGAGAAGTGGCATTCAAAGAACAAATTCAGTGATCCCTCACCGCTCTGAATGCCACCATTGCTGGGTGGGCACCATTCCAGACCTTCTCGTGGCACATTGTAGCAGAAGTACAAATATTTTCACACAAAAAGGTGGTTAGCTTCCGCCGATGACATGATTACAGAAAAAAATAAGAAAGTTATAGAGAAACTGTAGGCTATTTCTAAAATCTCAAAAACATTTCTTCATTTTGACTGTGGAAGTCCGACTTACAAAATGCTGTGTGGGTGGGGTGCTTACGATTGTGCTAGAGAGACTCACCCTCCATCCCCTCGCCATTTGGTTACAGACCTGGGATAACAACATCGATCAAGATCATGCGTTATATAATATCGACCGAAAACAATGTGATACTGGGGAAATATCCATGCAGGCCAGATATGCTATTGAAAAGCATGTGAATTTACCGTACTATGTACTTGAATACTAGAAAGATATTTTCCTCAGTATAATCAGTAGAAAGCTGTGCTAGTATCCGCGACATTGCGTTGGCCGAAAACTAATAGACTATCTTTCAGACTTAAGACGAATTTAGGGCATAGAAGATAGGAACATCAGGGAACGAATTATTTAAGAAAAGGAATTAAAACCCAGATAATTTTTGTGAACGAGTAATAATCTGCTATTTAGATTGAGAGATGTCAACGAATTAAGAGAATGATGTAATTATGAAAAGTGTCCTTGAAGCACTCCATTGTTCAATTTCCGGCTTTATTCATGAGATGATTATGTAGACTCTGGGTATTTGTTTCTAATGCGGTTTATTTTTGTGGTAAAGATAAGAAGTACTCTTAAGAAACTATGACCTGAATACATTGTTCTACTATGTCTGAATGCTACTAAATATCTTGCGAGAACTATGTCAAATCATACTGTTCTAATCTTTCTTGAGTGGGTGTTGAGGAAAATACCATAGTTATTTCACGTGAAATTAATTGTTTCCTAGTTCCTAGAAGTTTGCTTCTCGAAAAACAGCTATTTCTTCACATTTAAACATGATACGCACAACACAAATGGCTTCTATTTAAGGGAAAGATATTTTTTAACTTTACTTTACCTTCAGTAGTTTTTCACCAATACACATATTTTGAACATGATATCATGGGTCGGGTTAAACAAAAAACAAAACAAATAAAAGCCTTCCTCAAACGATAGCCTATAGTAGAGTGGCCATTAGGAGATGGTTAAAACCTCGAACACTTTGACAACCTAAAGAAAATAGAAATGGAAGGAGATGTAGAATTCTTCTTTTTAATTAACCTATCTTTCGTTGTGATTGTTAAATGATGAGTTGGTTGAATTATCAGATACATATAAAATGCAGAAAACAAAGTAATTAGAATCCAAATTAGTAAGAATAATGATTACGTTTAATTTCCCAACAACATATCAGCGACATTAGTTCAAATTAGTTAATAAATTACGCTGCTAGTGAAATTCTAGAGAATGTTCCCACATATTAATTCTTATTCTTCATTTGAATTTATTTATGGACTTTTAGGTATCTCAGGCTTAGACCGGGATAGGGTGAGGGAGAGGGTGTTGGAAGGTAATCATTCAGGGCCTAGTCAGTAAGTACCATCCCGCCATTTTTTTCTGGTGTGACTGAGGGAATACGTGAGACAGGATGGGCGGCCTCTGGGATTGTTCCTAACACCTTCCGATTGCTAAGGTAACGCTCTGCCAACTGAGCTACGGCCGCTTGGTCCTTATTCTTGATATTTTCCCCTAGAGCCCTTTTCAGCAGACGTTTGATTTGCAGGAAGGTTTTGAAAACTGACACTGAATGTTCCACTCTCGCTTTCTCCTTGTAAGTTGAAAAAAAGTTAGAGCTCGGCCGTAACTCTCCCGAAACGTCAACCCTATTTTCATCGAAGAATCGTAAATATTCCAATACATGTGGAATCCAAAAATCTTTTGATGTCGTGATTCAATATATCGATTTCCATTTTGATGTTTAAAATAGGGATCGAAAAATCGCATACCACTGCAGGAATAGACACGGTATTATATCACAAATTCTTAAGAAATTTGACCTAACATCAAACTACTATTGTCGACAACAACCAAAAGCGTAAATGAGTGGTATGTCCTCCAACTTGCAGCAGTACGCTAGTCCCTGGTCAACTCTGCGCGTATGCTACGACAAACATACTCTTTTACAGTCGTTAACAAAAACAAATGAACTAAAAATATTTTTAATACTCATAAAAAAATCATAAATCTGACAAATCTATTGGAGAGTTTCTATATTTTCTTTGAAGCTTACATCTACCACAGAACGGAAAGCACATTCATATCAGCTGCAATCTTCATCTCTCGACTCTCTCTTGACAGAAGGATAAATATTATTCGACACTCGCAGTTGACAATTTTGCCAACCTATTTTAAATATCCTGTGATGATAATAAATTGTATGTGAAGCAGAGCATGCTGTATTACAAACTTAATATACCAGGTTACATTTTGAAAGTTAAATGAATTCGGTCCAAATTTTCCGTAGTACCTTCACTTAATAAGAGAATGACCTACGCTCTACCTGCTTCGGACATGTATATTTAGTGGCCATATATCATGATGAGATACCTACCGAATACATTTGACCCTGCACCAACGTGTGGGTATATCAGCTAATAAAAAAATATTTATTTACAATATTTAATAGTGGTCAAAATCACAAGTAATGGAAAGTATTCACAATTCGTTTATTGAGAATAATAAAACCACCTTTTCAGAAGACGACAGACAATAAATGTCTATTTCTTCAAAGAAAATTAAGTTGTTTACATGCTTTAAAAAAATGTGGAAAGATACTGAATTGTACGGTAATTCTTTCAGTTTTAAAATGTATTTCGATCTCTTATTGCGTTTGGCAATATAGTAACTCACAGAGAGAGAGAAAGAGAGAGAACGGGGAGTGCATATAAACATTAATATAGAGAAAGGACAGAGATACTCCATACGCTTTACAAATTGGATTCTCTATACTCGTACACGGAGATACGACCAGGACAGCAACTTATCATCATAACGGGAGAGTCGTTCACATGTTCATATTATTATTTACGAAATTAACATATTTAATAGTTAAATGCAAATTCCATGATTCTTAAAGTCTCAGGTATGATTATTTTTTTCCTGCATAGTAAAGGGTGCGTACCCGTGGTTATTTCCGGTAAATCCGAGACAGTTGGCACCAGTGTTTAAAAAGTTATCTAAAATTTGATGGCCAATGAGGCCACCGGAAAAATTTTGCGGTGGCCATTTGTAATCACTGATGGCCTCATAATATATGGTTTTTATTGACATTAAATATTAATTATATGCGTGTTCCATAATAATGCGCCATCATTTGAAATTAGCCAAGAACTAGGATGAATTACCATGCAAATAAAAAAAAGTGGAACAGTCCTCCCTTCTATACTTTTCCTATTTTCCAGGTATAGTTTTCAAACCAGAACAACAAAATTAGAACAATTTGCAACAAAGAACTGGTGGCCAAAATTGGCCACCAGGTGGACAACTCTAATGATTGGTGGCCCTGGCGCTCCAATTTTGCATACTATTTAAAAACTGGTTGGCAATCCTAAGATAAAAATGATTTTGTTTTCAGGTTATACAAATTGCTCTTCGTGAAAAGGAATACCCTTCTGACAGAACTACACCTAAAAAGAAAAGGATCTTATACTTGAAAAGTTAACAAATCAGACAGTGGTTCCGCCAGCCCGCCCCATGTAGGGGTATCATTCCCCCAACTTTACATTGTTTACGGTAAAAAAAACTATAGAAATCGTGCAAAACTCCACTTACACTCTCCCAATTTTGACTTTACCCCCCAACAAACTGAAAATCCTTGTGGAATCTCTGATCAGACATAAAGTATGCCATGAATTGAATGGTTTTGGTAATACTCTTTTTTATAACGTGTTGGTACAGCGTATTTCTATATAACGGCGACAGACACTAAGAATACATGGTTTGATAAACCCATGGAAGGAAGAGAGAAATGATGAGATTGTGAGTCTATAGATGTCTTCTTGTCCTCGAGTTGTGAGAGAGAGAGTGAGTGGATGAGGACGTGTTCAGTAGTAATACAATAGAAGAAGCTTTGCACGTGACCACGAGATGTCTCTCTCCTTTTCTCTACTGTCTGAATTCCTCTCTTTTTCTACTGCAAGTGTGAAGAGATGAGAAGCATTGTTGAACATGAGAGGGGATGGATGACTCATACATGCGAGGGTGATGTAGGAGGTTCGAATCGTCTTTTCACTTTTCAGTGTCCGCAATAACAACAGAGAGACCACCTACTACTGCCACATCTTTGACTTTTACTGCGTCGCACACTAAAACATGAGTGTGTTAAATTTCTTGTATGTACGTATCAATTCTCAGGTTTTGAAAAAAAAAATTTTTTTTTCTTATTTTTTATTCTAATAAGAAGTTCCGTCTTCTAAGCATTCTTGATTCTAAATTGAAGCTTCATTTTTTTCCTGTATTCTCCGCCTGTTTTCTTAACGGAGCACTCGGATTTAAATAAAATATTAATGGTGCACTTATTAAATACAAGTTACACAATGTTGCAGTAAAAGGTAAGAAAAAAAATGGTAACGCTATCCCCTGTGCGATACGCACGCGCCGTGAACGACATATTAGGAGGCTGAGTGTATCTCAAATTGCCAGGCATGGGAACACTACGAGAAAACACAATGTTGCGGTACCAAACTAAAATATGATACAGATTTAGTCTCATAATTGATAAACTACAGAGCTGCGACGGGTATTAAGTCAGACTATTCGTTAACCGCTTGATGCCTAATGACGAATATATTCGTCATAGCTTTCAATCAGTGTTTAAAAGGTTCTCTAAAATTTGGTTGTCAATGAGGCCACTTGAAGAATTTTTTGGTGACCATTTCTAATCACTGGTGGCCTCATAAAGTTAAACATAAATTCCATGCGTTACATAATTATTAGGACTCGGAAATTGATAACCTAAAATATCCCCAAATATGATCTATAAAATGACCGTTCAAATGCGAAAAAAAAACAACATAAAAAGGCCTACAAAATACTTTTACATTTTGTGATTATGTGAATAAATTATTAAAGTGGTGGTCATTTACGGACAGGAAACTCCTGTTTTCTTTTCAGGTTTCACAATTTTACTTAAGATTTTTTTTAGATTAGTTAGTATTATCGATAATGAGCACTCATTAAGACTTTATTCACAAAAAATAAAAATATCGAATGAAACTTATAAACTTGAACACGTTCGAAAATACGCAAGAGTATATGTTTTTGTCTAAGCAACTGATAACGAAAATATTATTTTCCACACCCACACTCTTCAGAAATGCAGTGGACAACCACAGTCATTTGTAAATTCTCAAATGAAAAGGATTGTCGATTGTCAGGAAGAACATTTCGATATTTGGAAAAAAACTACTCTCCACATGCACAGATGTGGAGGGGACGTAGTTAAGGTGAACGAGGTCTCCATTCATCTTCGTAACCGTCCAAACTGAAATGTTCTTGCTAAATACTTTCGATCTTTACCAAAGTTTGTAAACACGCATTGTTTTCTAAAACTCTTCTCAGTTTCTCAATTACTTGTCCAATATTTCTTCCACATCGCTGCAGATGTTACTTGGCAGTTTCTTATTTTACCTGCAACTGAGAGCATGCCTTCACCGCGTTTCTCCAACGAAGTTATTGTGGTTGCCAATATAGGAAATTTGCCCTTCATATAAAGGAGATATCCTTTCAAATTTAACTTACAAGCAAACATACTAATGGGGCAGAAAGAAAGTTATGATTTCTTTCCTGTGCCATGATTAGGATGTCAAAATATGTGCGCATGCAATTTTTTGCAACCGGAACACAATTAGTTTGGGAGATGTTGATGATACAACAGTCAAACGCTTGTCTGTGGAGAGTGATATAAAAGTATTGAAATAACATTATATTTTTAAATTGCTGAAAGAAATCGAAAGCAAATATACATATTAATGGGTACTGGGTGAAAGGCCCTACCTTGTCGAGGGTATATTCTTCATGCCATCTTGAAGTCCGTCATCTTGAATCTCGATTGATTTACTTAAATGAGAAGGTGGTTGTGTAATATGTCATTCTGAGTTAGAATTTTACTGGAAATACGTTTCTGAAGTCAGTGTTGCCGTAAATGTAATATTATAAGAGATAAGGGTATGTGAAAGTAGCATCGGGTAATGATTATTTCGCCTTGAAATAACGACGGAAGTGAAACCTAAATGCGTACAAATCCATGTCGATAGGGCACTATACTCAGAAACAATTAGTATGCATTTAGGTTTTATTTTCGTCGTTATTTCGAGAAGAAATGGGTGTTTCCAGGCTATTGTATTATTACCGCATGCTAGCGTTACATACTCTGATCTCTCACAATATTACATTTACGGCAAAACTGACTTCAGAAATATATTTCCCGTAAAGCTCTAGCCCAGAATGACATATTATACGACCACCTTCCCATTTAAGTAAATCAATCAAGATTCAATATGGCGGATTTCAAGGTGGCGGCTATGAAGAATATACCGTCCACAAGGTAGCGCCTTCCACCCAGTACCCATTACTATGTATTTGCTTTCCATTTCTTTCAGCAATTTAAACGCATAATGGTATTTCAATACTTTTATATCATTCTTCACAGACAAGCATCTGACTATTGTATCATTAATATCTCCCAAACTAATTGCGCTCCGGTTGCCAAAATTTGCATGCGCACATATTTTGATATCCTAATTATGACGCAGGGGAAAAATCATAACTTTCTTTTCTGCCCCATCAGTATGTTTGCTTGTGAAGTTTTCTCAGAGACTTTCTTCAGTCATAGCAGACAAATGCTGGGATGGTACCTACAGAATAGGCCCTAGCCGTTTACCTCCCAACATCCTCTCTCCTAACCTATCCCGGCCTGAGCTCCAGATGCCTTAAAAAAAATCAAATGCAAAAACTTCCTCGTTTAGATCCAAACCACCGTAATTGCACGGACAGTCCTTGATGCTATTAAACGTGGCGCTGAACAATAATAGCCCCTTGCGTCCTTTCATTCTTCCTTCCTCGATTTGCATTCGCAATATAGACGAATATGTGTGTGTGTGTGTGTGTGTGTGTGTGTGTGTTCGAAGTCATGAAACTACTTTAATCACAAATTCAAAGCCCTTTTAACTAACCAGCATGTCTTTCAGTCGCCGGACATATAAGACTAATGAAGACAACCTTGGTACACTCGTGGCTGGACGAAGGCTCTTTTTGATGAGAAGTCAGCGCTTGAAACGACCTTTACTTCTTACAAAGCTATTTGCAAGGAAAATTAACAGCAAATAACAATTTCGTTAGTCTCACTTCTCTTGTTTGCATTCTATAGTTCTTTAGCATATTTTTGTCCTGTTGATTTATTTTGTTAATATTACCAGCGTAGACTTTATCAACGAGGTCTATGAGGAAGATAATTAGATATAAAACATAAATTTACTCAATACTTAAATAAATATTCCAGTTTGTATACAACTAGCTACCCAAAATACACTGATATTTCTTTTAACGGCAGTGTTTTGATTTAGTTTGCTTCCTCCATATTGTCTACTGGGGATGCGAGTGGTCAAGAACGGTTATTCTGGCAAGATTTTTTGTGTCTCTTTGTAAATATCGAGATGGTAGAGTATCTGTATTAACAAAGCAACTACTAATGGGCTTATGTGTAGACTTACTCTAATATTTTGTTGTTGGATACCCCTGTTTCAGCCCGCAATATTTCATCCTCCATCAAGGGAATTTTTAAATTCAAAAGAACAGTTACTTTTTGGCATTTCGTACAAGTTCTCCATTTTAGTAGCAAAATTTCAATGTATGTCTCGATATGAACTCATTGATAGTTTGCTCCACGGTTCGTTTGTGAAAGGAGTTCTCACTTAATCAATTCATCAACAACACTGTTTCCGTTTTAATTGATGTAATCTTCATGCAACTTTATTCATTTCTTTTCGGTCCACAATTCATTATCACATAATAATAGAACATACTAATGATTTTTGCTGAGAGAGATCTAAGACAAATGAATTGATAGAATTAGAGGACTACTTTCGACACAAACTATAGAACATTTTCCCCGCAAGTTGTCTACAAGTTTTGACTCGATATGTATTTAGGTATAATACACGTCATTACAACCCAAAAAGAACAAAATTAAATTAAGTAAATTGAGTTGGGAACTTGTCGGTGGTTACTGCCCTATGAGATAGTACGGAGGCCCGTTCCTTATCCGGAATATGAACCAATCTATTTCTTTTTGCACTCGACTCAGTCCATAATTGATTCTGAATCAATTTCATTTTGTTGGAAATTGAATTTATTTATTACCTTTAGGCATGTATGGCTCAGGTCGGTATCCCAGAGCCATAGATAGGAGCAACGGTTAGGGGAAAGGATGCGGGAAAGCTAAGCAGAAGTCGGACCGGGCCTCAGTTAAAGGTACAATCCCACATCTTAACAATGCGAACTTAGGTCGACGTACTGTGGCGATGTTGATGACAAAGATAGCACCTATGAGTGCACATCTTGTATAATTCTTACTAATGGAACTTAATACTGTATATAATTTTATGAAATTAAATTTTGTATAAATGCTGCTGGTGGTTTAGTGAATAATTAGTACATGCAACACAATGTGGAGAATTTGTTTAGAAAGAATGTTTATCACTAACAACATTACAGTGGAATCGATATATTATCATACAGCTATTGGTGAGTGTTTGCATATAAAATAAAGTGCGAATAATGGAATAGCTGACCTTCTAACTTGTAAAATTTGGTAAATTTTGTATTTTGGGGCTATTTTAGTAACTAATGACTTCGGCTCATCTCAAGTTCATTGGTTGTTAAGTCTCTAAAATCCACAAACATCCATGCTCCAGCCGGGAATCGAACCCGGAACCTTCGAGTCGCTGACTTGGCGCCTCAACCCATACGACTGCCAGATCGGCAGCCTTTTAACTTGAATGCACAAGAGTGAAGGATTAATGAAAAAACACTGCGCAACACATATTTTCTTTCCTGAGAGCTGGAGGCTGTTCCTAAAAACTTTTCGTCTGCTGAATTCGAAAATATAATTTGTTTTTCTGTACCAGCCTTCAATTTTGAAAAAAAAAAAGGGGGGGAGACTGATTAGAAAAAGGGTGCAATTTCAGAGACATGTTGGGGCACTTCCCTACGCGGAGTTTGCACCACTAGAGTGTAGACTGTAGAGATGGAGTTCTGTGGTGTCCAAGGAGATGCTACAACTCGCCAATGTGTTTTTCCATGCCGGAAATGAAGCAGAAGTGGGTTTTTAAAAATGCATCATAAAAGATACACTTTTTGTACATTTCGCATTCAATATTAGCGTAAGAATATCCAGTTCCTATCTCGGGACCTTTAAGTTGAAATCTGCAGCTAGTTGTTTTGTGTATGGCCTTTCAGTATAACCTTGATTCTCCTAGCGAATTGTCAAGGTAGGTTTCTTTATGATCTTATTGGCGGTTTTCTTGTAAGGTTGATAGAGACAAAAAGTGGGCCTCACAGTTGTGCTGTAAGTCATGTGCTGATAATCTTAGAGATTGGTTGAGGGGCACACTTATCTCAATTCCATTCGCTCTACACACGATTTGGCGTTAACCACATGCCCATACAAGGCACTGCTACATTTATGTAACATTATTAGTACATTTCTGCCACTTGTGGGTCACATTATCGGTTTGCCTATTTCTCAAAATCTAAGCCTGATAGAAAGGAACGGATTTCACTGCAGTGATCAGTCACACTGATACTATGATACTTGCATCAAATTTCTCAGGAAAGAACTAAAAGTTGAAAATTTGTTGCACCGTGTAATTAATTTAGTAATAGAAGCTAGTAAAGTAATTGGAATTGTATGTTCTCCTCAAGTATAGTTACCAATACTAACCTAACCTAACTTATTGTGTGGAAAATGAAGAGAATAGACTGTTCTGCTATTCGCTTGGATTATATTACTCAGTCACCATGGAATTTAAGACCATACTAAGCTCTGAATTAGTGGAAGAGTGAAGGTAGCCCCTGAGTAGTCAGTGACACATTCTACAACAGAGTGAATTGGGTTGCCTACACTGTAGGGGAATGGCCATTTTCCTTTCTGTATTATCACTATGAGCTGGGTTTTCAGAATTTTATAAACACCAATTTAGACTTTATAAGAAATTGGTTCAGCCCTTCTCACGATTTTATTTGTTTCTACCACACGTGCATTAAACTGACAAATATTTGCATTAAAATGAAATAAGTAACAAGTAAATTTCAACTACAAACACATTTTCCTTGATATGTTAACGATTTACTAAAGCAAATAGACAAAAAAGAGAGAGGGGGGAATCAATATTCAAATTTGCTATTTTCTCAATATTCAGTTAAAGATTTCTTGGAGCAGCGCTCACATACAAAACATGAACTGCACTGCTCTTTTTACGTTAAATCATAAACCGTATTTTGTTGTATCACAGCAACAATTAAATTTGTTTTTAATGCCGCATTCATTGTTAATCCTCGTCAAAATGAATAGTTTTACTTGTACTACGCCCGCAGTTACCAGCTTCGCTGTACATGACTACCACCATTAACTCTGTAAGACTCCCACAAGTTGAATTTAAAGCTTTTAGGCAGCTTTGGCTCAGACCAAACCAAAAGAAGAAAACAGGAAAGAGTGAAAGAAAATTTGAAACAAATGCACATTCGTGCACGGTTTTCCTATTAACGGTAGAAGTTTCATGTATTACTGCAACTTTCGTTTCCTTTCTGAAATGTTCAATTTAACCCCTTCTAGGTTTTTAAGTCACTTTTGCCGTTTGTAGGACAAATAGGATTCGCATATTTAATTAAGAAATTATTGAAACGATAATATATATTACAATAGTGATGTTACCGCGCAAGAAAGAAAATAGTAAAACCTCAGAATCCGGACCCTACGAGGCTATTCGCTTGGATTGTGTTACTCGGTCAACCTGGAATTCTATTCTAAGTTCTGAATTAGTGCAAGAGCCTGACGTGAAACGTGAAGGTAACCTAAAATGGTCAGTGACACTTTCTACACCGGAGCGAATTTGGTTGCCTCCAATGTAGGAAAAATGGTCATAAAAACATTCTGATTAGAAATTACTTTTAAATCGAGTAAATTATAAACCAATAAAAGGAATAGTAAATAGGCACATTTTAATAATGTCAAAATCATATTCTGACGAATGTTTAGTATATTAAATGTACTATTTATATAACAACCAACCGAAGGCTGTTATTAAGTGCTATGATATATAACATCACTTAATAACGCCTTAACCGATTTCAAACCAAATATTTTAACGAATATAGAGGCGACTGATTTCCTCAAGGTTTTCACAATGATGTGATGAGTGTGTTCTGGCTAGAAACAGGTTTTATGACACGATGCAAAGTTGAAAGAGTCATGACTTTATTGGATTATATTGGATAAAGATATATTGGATATTGCATATATTGAATACATATTGAATATATTAGTGAATATAATGGATATATTTTTCTGTTTGTCTACAACTGTTTTTTAATTGAATCGTGTATTTTAAAAGGACACCAATCCACAATTTGGCTATTTTTAGTTTCACAGTGTTTTAGAAAATAGTGATAGTTGCACGTATTGGCATTAAAATGGAACGAAAAAATCAATTCCTTTAAGTTTTATACCGAACTGAAACCTTTTGAAAGGGCATCAGTAAAGAACTCATCCATCAGGACACGAGCTTATTCACCAGGGAATGTTTCCATCAAGTACAATAAAATTAAGGGTTTGGAAAAGCCAAATAGCTGTGCGCCTGAGAAGTACTTATGCTAACATTTGAAAGTGGCTTCTGATTCTGAATAACGAAAACCCAGACAAGGATTAAACTTATTGTCAGTTCATTGTTTCTGTCTGATTGAAAAATCAGTGTTATAAAGTTTAAAAGAAAAATCTAATTTATAATGGATGCAATCAACATCATGTTAGTCTAAAAATATAAATGAATGCAAATAACATTAAATAAAAATGTGGGTTTTGCACTTTTCCTTCATTTCTTTAAAAAGGGTATAAGTCCACAACTTTTTCTGACCAATAACATATTCTTATATTGCAATAGGGATACAATCTTATGACTCACTTGTCAGGGGCACTTTCCAACCATCGAACCAGCTAATTTCCATAGAATTAATCTCAGTTAATTATTTTCCATTTTAAACTTTTTTTTTTCAATTTTCCCGAAATTTGTACTACTGGACTTATGCCCTTTTTAAAAACATACAATTTAATTGTTCAACGAGTTCGCAACACTAACGATAGGGAGTGAAGTTTAATGTTTTTTTTAAAACATATGGTGTAATCTGGTGACAAAAATAAGAACTTCTTGCAGCTCGCTTACTTTCATGCAACGAAAATAGACAACTTTTTATTATTTAATTTTAACGGGGCTGTCTATTTAAAAAATAATAATTAATATATTACAGCTTAACTACTTTATAAATTGAGGAAAAAGCACTGTTTTTAATCTTTTTAAAAAATCAAATAGAAAAGTGTAGTTATGATTGTTTTCTATTATTACTAGATTATTTCCCGCCCGTTGTTGCGGGATTCAGACGTTTGTTGCCTGCGGGGTGTCGAATCGAAAAACTAAGATAGCCGTTGCTAATGGATTGATCGTCATGCCAAATTTGCTCGCTTGGAGGTAGTCAACCCAGGAAACTACATTGTGGTGTGGGTTGCTCAGCCTGTAAGGATATATATGACAATTACATCTATTAACTGATTCCACTATTTTTACATTTCAACCGCTTCCCACCCCACCCCTAGGGGTACTAGGGGTGTCTTACCCCATAGTATTGTTTTCCAGATTGTAAGTGGTAGTAGTAAAAGGAGGAGGAGGATTAGAAACACATATAATTGTTACTTAAAACTCTAAAAAGCAGATTTTTAAAAAAAAATCTATTATACTATGGGGATCCTAGTTATAAATAAATTAAAAAGTGCACATTAAATTTACGAAAAAAAATATTTTTTTTTGAATAGTATGGAATTGTACACTCACATTCATAGAACATTAAAAATAATGGGATTTCGTAAGAATTTTTGGTTTGCGGGCGGGGGAGTCAGAATTGGAAGGGTGTAAGTGGAGTTTTCCACGGTTCCCATCGATTCTTTGACAGTAAAAATATTAATTTGGGGGAGTTCTCTCGAAAATATAGAGGTAGGATCTGGTGAAATCACTGAGATAAGTACATTTTTTAAATTTCTACAAGTCATCATTGGACTAATTTTCAAGGAAAATGCAACATTATTTTCATTTATAACGAAATATTGGTTCGGTATTGTTTATTAAACCAAGAAAGAAAATTGGAAGCTTTTGAAATGTTGAACATGCAAAAGAATGGAAAAAAGTAACCAGACACAGAAGATGAGTTAGTAGGCGAGAGACGAACAATACCAGAAACAATAAAAAATAAAAAATAAACTGGTTAAGGCATTGTCTACGGAGAGGTTATATACTGAGGGATGGAGTAGAAGGAAAAAGAGGAAAATGAAGAAGAAACATTCAACTCCTTGGCAGTATTAAGGAAGATAACTGTATTCTGAGATGAAAAGGAAAGCGCAAGATCGGGATGAATGGAGAGGACTTAGTTTGTCTTTAAGGACCTGCCGCTTTTGGGCAGAACGTTAATGCTAATGCTTTCCATATAGTGTAACTTGACAGACTTTAAGAACACTTATTAATAGACAGTAAAGACACCCCCCCCCTGAAGGGTCGCTACTAGATGGCGCAGGAGTCAACTACGAGAAGGGCAAGCTCAGCACGTCGTGTTAAACTATAGTACACTAAAATAGAAGATTATCGCCTGTTTTGTTTTGTTTCTGATATATGTTTTGTTTGCTCAGTGCTGGGGGGAAAAAAATCTCACCACTTTTTCTTTTTTAATGGTCTTGATTTAGAATATGATCTGTGGAACGCAACCATGCTGTAACTTCTCGGAGACAATGTGGTGAAGAGAGAGATTATGGAGAATCCAACTTGTCATCATGGAACAGTATTTCTCATGAGTCATCAAATGAATGGACTTTGTTTATGTCTCAGCTCACTGATACCACAATTCTTCATCCAGAAGCATGTTTAAGAAAAAAAAAGTTAGACCTAGAATCAAAAAGAAACACATTGGACAAAAAGATTTTGTTTTTTAAATATACATTTCTGATACAATTTCCTGTTAAGCTTGTTGATTTTGTCTTTACATAATTTTCTTTAACGAAAGATAGAAAATTAATTACCATTCGGTATGTAAGTTGATCACAGAAATAAAAAAAAAAGGAAAGAAAAAAAAGTCAGCATGACGAAGGGTGCCTTGTTTCGACCTTCTTAGCTGTTCATTATGCAAAGGCAGTCAAAATGTCATGAATAAAAAATGAAGTTTATGTACGAGGCTCGCTGACTAGCATACACAGCAGACAGAGCAATAGTGATGGTGAAAGTGTTGTTGCTATGGTAACCGTAACCAGTTGTGGTTACGTATGAGTACAAGAAGGATTATGTATAGTGAGTGAAAAGTTATATACACACACACACAAAACACCTTCATGTGCGAGTCTGTAACTTTTCCCGCCAGAATGGAGCCTCCACAGTATAGCAGAAGCTAAATCGCTAGTAAGTTGGTGTTCCGCGTCGCGGGTGTGTGTGTGCGTTTTGTTGTCAGTGCAAGCAAGCCCAGAACTAAAAACGTGATCATATTTTTTTTTTTTGTACTTAGTTCCCGCCCGTCAACTCGGAGTGGGTTTTTTGGTGCGTTCCATTCTTGACGGTGTTTTTTTTTTTAGTTTTTTTTTTTTATTTTGCTTCTTACTTGAAGGACTGACTCAACCCCTTCGTGTGTCTAGGAGAACGTATAAATCTTTTTTCAAAGGGCTGGATTTTTGACACAGGATAACGACGCAATAATGTAAGTAAAAGTTACTTGTATTTTTCGCTTTACCTTTTTAAAATAATGGATAAAGTTACAAAAAAAAAAAGTTTTGTATTATCTGTGTGTAAATTACTTCTGAGATGTAATTTTTATCTGTTGATTCTTATGGGAAAATAATACAGTGTTGTGAATGACGGAGGAGGAACGGCGTAGTCAGAGTAGCTAAGTTTATATAAATGGATTAATAGTTTTACTTTGCGAAACGGAAATATGACAGGCGGTGGTAAGTAAGGTGCTGTGTGATAATGAATGAATCCGAAAAACCTATTCGTCAACGCTATAAATTCTTTGGCTGGAGCCGTCCGTCTCTTTGCGTTCTTTGGATTTCAATGTTTAGCAACAATGTAAACGCGTGGACCTTGTGTTTGTACATTTTTATTTCATTTCATATATTTTCGTTGCAATATTTTTACTTCAGATTCAGTAGGTTAGCTGAGGATCTGAGATTAGTTAAGTTAGTTTAGGTTAATGTCAATTGTTATGTCAGGTAATCGAATAGTCATATTTCCTGCTGCGTTTCGGAAAGAAAAACACGCGTATTCATAATGAATCCACTAATCGGTGATATTAATTAGGTAGTGAGATGTCTTCATGATCAATATGCAGATAGTTCGTTATGTGTGTATATGTTTGCGAATCATTACAAAAGGTTTGGAATTATTAGGTTAATTTGACCGTGTTTACCCTAAATTGGATTTTTTCCTTTATAAACAAAAATAAAGCAATTTATCATCATCAATACGTGGATAGGGAGACTGGTATCTTCGCAAAAGTATTCAGAATTGATCAGATGCAAATTCAGCCACTGAGATCACAGATTTGCTGTAAAAAAATGTTTCGCATATAAGCTATAACTTTTTGCTATTCAAAGCTGAAATATTAGAAGGATTTATTAAACAGAATCCCAGCTACATATAGAAAACCATTTTACACTGGAATATCAAATCCTAAATTTTCATTACTTTAAGTGAAATGACCTTTCTCTCTTCATAAACTGTCATTAAACAAAGAGATTTAAATGACAAAAGACTGAAAATTAGATAACTGTAAAGAAGTATGAATATGTTCCCACACAGTGGAACGTCCAGTTTTTCCATTCGCATGACCATTTTGAAAATCCCACTGGGATACCTAGAGGACGTCTGTAGGATATCTTGAGAACTTAAGAAATCTGATTGGGATATTCCGGACATCCTAAAATGAGAAGGATGTAAAGAAGATCCAACGCAACGTCCCTGGGATATTCCAGTATTCCGATGGGATATCATACGGACGTTTTAGCGATGTCATTTTGTTTCGTGGGTATATATGTGAAATATTTTTTCTTTTTTAGATGATTTGAAAGAGATGTATGTCAATGAACAGTTTTTGAAAGAGCTCACAACAAAGTTGTATTCAGTGGTTCCGCCATCTCCCCTTCCTGTGGGGATATCACCCGTAAATCCTCGAGAGCACCCCCCAACTTAATTTTTTTATGGTCAAAAATCGATTCAAACCTTGCAAAACTCCACTTACACCCTCCCAATTTTGACTTTACACCCCGTCAAACTTAAAATCCATGCGGAATCTGGTTGCATTTCATCTTAAACCGGTTTAAGGAAAACAAATTCAAGCGAGAATTTTTTTAAATTTATTTTTGTCCTTCAGGAAACTCAGGATCACAATTCGAGCCGCCCTAAGCGCAAGTTGTTAAAAACTCTCGGTTTCGATGTAAGCGGTCCTGAGTTCTATCCCCGGTGCAGAACAATCAATTTTGGTGTTTATCCAGCATGGTGAACCTAATTAAGAAGCAATTTAAATTAAGAAGTAGTAGACTCCGGTCTCCAAAGACAGATAAAGCGGTGGTGGGAAGCAGTGCTACTTGCAGGATTTTCGTGAGGTGGTGCCAGGAACATTTTCGATATTTTTTCCCTTTAAGTGATTTTTTAAATTATAAATTTATCATATTTCCCCTCATATTACTACGGTTTTTTATCATGGAAGATGACATCTGTATCCCGAAAAATTGATATTTCTAAATAAATTAAACTTGTCTGATAACAAATAGAAGCTTTTTCTTACATAAATTATTGAAATAATAGTAAACTATTTTCTTTTAGCGGGGGAGGGGGGGTCTCTTTGGATCTGCCACTGGTGGGAAACCGTTTTACAAACCAGATGACTCTCCCTTTGATCGAAAGTCACTTGGCCAAATAAGACCCTATACGGGCTGGAGCTCAGTGCAGCCTTAAAATGGTGTTCCTCCCTCGTATACTCCATTGCTTAAGTAATTTAGAAACAATAAGAGCTGAACCCTACTAGACCAATGTTGAATAGACGTTTGTTCAACTTAAATTTAACGTTTATTATACAGGTTGTTAGGTTACAACTTAGATCATATTTCAAAATTGGCAAAAACAAAGTATATTCGTGGGTAGCCTAGCCATTCCTGGCTCTCAGTTACGGTACAAAACTAATTGTTCGTGTTTAAGTGAAGACGTTTTAAGTTTGACGTTATTCAATGCTTAACTTGGATCATAATATTCTCAAGTGTGAATAGCACAAAAATACGATAAAGAAAGCCTTAATATATGTGTTTGAGGAAAACTGACGTGTAGCCTTTTCATACATATGTTTCAAAAAATGGACATGTAACTTTCGTTTACACCCGTTTCAGAAAAATATACATGAAGCCTTTTAATACACCTGTTTTAGAAAAATAAACATGAAGCCTTTAATACATGTGTTAGAGAAAAATAGACATGTAGCCTTTTAATACACCTGGTTCCGAAAATAAACATGAAGCCTTTTACAGTAATACACGTGTTTGAGAAAAATAGAAATGTCTACTTTTAATACACCTGTTACAGAAAAATAAACATGTTGAGTTTTAATATACCTGTTTCAGAAAATGGACTGATAGCTTTTTTAATAGGAAACGACAGAATTTTTGGCGGACCTCCAGAAAGTGTTGTTCTTCTTTTACTTTTATTTTTGACCGTCCGTCCGTCATGCAGGCTAACGCCTCAACCATAGTAGGTAGAGAGAAACTGCGTTCAGATTTGAGTTTAGTGACCGTTTGTGATGATGACCTTTTTAGGTGAATTCTATCCGTTTCTAGTCTTCAGCTTTCCTTTACGGTAATTTTGTACTTCATGAACTTCAGAAGATTACCATCTGAATTAACGATTGAACCGTTTCAGCCTTACACGCTTTCATTAGTCTCTACTAGAAACGATAATTTACTTTAAACTATGGTGGTCGACTACGAATCTCAAAACCTTTGGACTCGCCCTAAGTTTATTATGCGATAAACTTATTTTGCTAGCTCTTTCTACCTTTTATGTATTAGGAGAATGCTATTTTGACTTCCTTCCTACTTATACAGTGTGTCCGTGAAATAATGGTGAAAACTTTGGGAAATCAGAAAAAAGTTCCTTTGAAGAATTTTCGAAAATATGTCTAGTTTCGGAGTTACAGGAGCTCGAAGTTAGAATGGCATCGTTACAAACAACACCATATCTCGACGACGTAAACCGTGTCGGTTTAGCAAATTACAGTCGAAGTAGTACCCAATAAACCTATTTAAGCTATGTTTATAATTGGCTAATACAGCTTAGAGGGGATTCCTATGCTTGCCCTATTAAACCGTCTAATTCCTTGACCACATAATTCTTAGGTTATGAAACTTGTCTATGCGGCACTCCCTCAATCATACACATTGCTTATATGCTAAGCCGACACCGCTTACGTCATTATGTATCGATCTATGGCGTCCTTTGTGACGATGTCTCTGTAACTTTGAGCTCATATAACCCCGGAATTACGCCTAAATGTGGATTTCTTTAAAGGAACTTTTTTCTTGTTTTGATGTGAAGAATCACCTTCCAAAGTTGGCGCTGTTATTTTACGGACACCTTGTATAGTTGTCAGCTTGTCACTGACATGTGTATTCAACAATATGATATAAACTGACCACAGTATAACCAATATGCATTAGCATTATCTTCTGTGATGTTCAGAGTTGTGTTTTCGAATTCCGGTAATAAGCTGCATTCTTCTTCATTTTTTTTTAAATTAATTTATTAAAAAGAACTACTCAACGGGGTGATTTACTGAATGATGTTAGTCTGTTTGGTAAGGTGTTTCAAACACTAGAGGTTCACGTTTCCATCTCGGTTTTCCCAAGGCTAAAGCTCCGTTGTTACATAATAAACTAGTTACCATACATTTCCGTTCTATGTGGATATAAGCCTTCTTGCCTACTATTCCAAAAAACTCGAGCGCTATAACACTACCGAGCTTGCTCTACAAGCCTTCTCTTGAGCAAGCTTGGCGGATTGTTTTGCTATTACGCTGTCGAGCTTGCTTATCAGCTTCCTCGACGAGCAAGCTCGTCAGTGTAAGGCGCTATCACAGTGTCGAGATTGCTCGACGAGCAATCTCGGGCGAGCATGTTGATCAGCAAACTCGACAGTGTAATACAAGTAGTTCAAATCCAGGTGCATATTCAGTGAAGGATTTCCTGTGTCAGCAATCACATGCAGGAATAGTGTTTGCCGAAGTCATAACGATGCCCCTAAACATTTGTCCTTTTCCTATACGTAGGAACAGTAAAATTTCGTAAATAAAGGTATTTAAATTTCGTGAGTGAAAATGATTTTTAAAAATCGTTTGACAAGGTTCAAACTTCTTGATTACAAGAGAGTACAATTTCTTGACTAGCTAAAAGCGATAAATAATGGTTTCCAATTACTTTTTGAAACTTTATGCGCTTATGCATGTTGCTAATGCCCTTGTGGTCATGTAGTTCGTATTTTCCCGCTAGATGGCAAACCAAATCTGCCATCTATGGAGGATTCAGTGTACTACATTCTAACATTCTCCGCGCTACGTGAGTCCATTTTCGAAGATGAATTATTCTGATATATATTGGTTGTTTGGGCATTTTCGTGAATCGCGAAATTCTGCTGTCCCTACCTATAGGTATTACTAACAGAATGCAAATTAAAGTATATCCAACCTCGTATCAAAATAGGTGATGGAAATTTTGTTGAAGTCCGAAAATTACACAACCTGGCCATCTTGAGCTAATAAACATGGGAAAACATACAGAACATTCATTTTTAAAACTATGTCGAATATTGATTCAGTGTTTCCATATCATGCAATTTATCGAACTTAGAAAGTGATCGGTCATTTTTTGTGATTAAATCTACAACGTAATATATGAGTATGAGTTATCATAAAAGCTTATTTTTGATTGTTTTCATAATGTGAATATTTTAGAAACAGGGTGTTAGGTTTCGGATGTATAAAAGGCAGTTAAATATAAACGAGTTGGACGCCAAAAAACTCATTGAACACTTATTATCTGAAAAGTAATATCCAAAGCTGTTAAGATATTTATTTCACTGGGAGATAAAACTGTTAATACCGTCCTTGAAGAAGCTTCTCGGCTGTTGACGGAAAAACATGTTTATCCAGATTATTTTTGACGTACTTAATGTTGAATGACACATTTTGTCTTCTGACTCATTTTCATTTGAACTGCCCCTCATATAAAAGGTACCCTAAAACTACTGTGAGAGTAACTCCGTCAAAAAGCATAGGTTATACATTTATTACCAAAATAACACCATTCTGTTTCGAAATAACATACCTCACGACGACGTAACGATCTCAACGTTGCTTTCACTTTTCATAAATTATATGCAATCTTCAATTCCTTTTCTGGAAGGACCTTCGGAACATCCTGTTTATGATGTATACTTCTCAGCTCACAAGATTGCTTGCTACTCTTCTCCCTCTAACGCCCCCATTATACTCAATACTTGATTTTTGGAACAATGCTCACATCATCTTTCAAGAAATGTAAATAATTAGTGTATTGATAATGTCAACAAGAGAAAATGTTATGCGGTACATTCCTCAGCATAGTAATCTTGTGAACTCCCGGCTATACTTTCTCTGTATTCATGGAGAATTGTTGAATCGAGTTGATCTGCAGGGTGAATACCTACCACAATAATTGCTTCGCGTTAGATTTTTTAAAAAAAATATATTTATATCCCTTAGACATCTTTGACTGAATCCAGGCCGAATTACGTAGAGGATGCGGAATGTATCGGCCAGGGGATTCTTAAGGTACCGTCCCGGCATGCACCTGGTGAAACTGAAAGAAAACCTCAGTATGCTCGACCGCGCTTCTCGTTGGAGTATCACATTGAAAATTTTGAAGTCCTGTTGCAAGTAGTTCTCTGAAAATGAAAAAGATTTATTAAAAAAAATATGAAATTATCGAAAGCCTGAATACTTTTCCAGAAAGATCTTACGTATGTTTGGTTTTCGTTTTCTAAAAATGCTTGGTGCTTTTTCGAAAACGTTTAGCGTTTCAACACATTTTCTTTAAAAGAAACCAACGAAAATGTTATAAAATATAAATAAATATAAATTCTACAGTACTAGCAATTGGAAATGGCTTTACAAGAGGGAGTTTTCCTCTAGTTTACTTTCTGCAGTTATCCTAGAGTTTAAAACAATGCTGAAAAAGTAGCAAATTGCTTACTAACAAAAAGAAACGTCTCAAATTAACTTGGAGATGGTTAAGGAAAGAGTTATTTGGTGATAATTCTTACGAGACCTGTTACCGAAAAGTCCGTTCCGTTTCAAAGCTACCACAAGGTCTGTGTATTAGCACTTTAACCTTCATGGCATGCCATCTATTTTCAATCCACTATTTGTGTCATGTCTTGCGCTCTGTTACAAAGATCAGTCATTGGCAGAAATGTGAGAGAAACTTTGTGTTTTCATTTACGGGTACGTTAATTTTAAGTGAAATCCATGGAAAGTGCTTTATTTTTTTTTCTGTATGCTATTCTGTGCACAAGGATTTGTAATATTTTTTTCAAGGACAGCGAAGTTTAAAACTCCATCAGTGTCTTAGCACAGACCTTATGGGGTTTCAGTCAAATTTAAGTCTGTGAGCCTTACCTAAAACCGTGAAAAACATGAATTTTCTCCAGGACTTTCGGAAATGAACGTCACTTCTTCAGACAAGCATTGATGATCCTTGGGTGTGTACGAAATGTAGATTTTGGTATTCACAAAATGTCAAAAGCAAGACCTGTGCAAACTGGATTCAGTGCAGCTTTTTCAGGCAACAATTTCATGAAAATTGTCATGGACAGGACATTGACGAGGACATAACGATGTATATGTGTGACGACTCTTGTGATAAATCGTCTAATGAATCAGAGTGATAGATTTGTTTCATGTACATTTGGAGAGGGGAAATTCTGGTTAATAATTCATAATGTCACCAAATAACCTACCCACTATCACCAAATAACCTTCCCCTTTAGTGTTGTTTTAATTTTTTCAATTACTATGTGTTTATTGTATTTTAGTAAACTAGTGGAAAACATTGCCTAGAAGGATGGTTCCAATATATAAATATAGTTGAATAAAAATATTTTGTTATTTTCCTTATCAAAAATCTATTTACAGTCGAGTCCCGCTAATCCGAACTAATTGGGACTGTGTTCGGATTAGCAAAAGTTCAAAATATCCGGACTTTCATTAAGCCGGAAAGTTATTTAGCGTCTTTAGCCTTCTAGCATGTTTTAGACTGTGATCTAGTGCCAGCTTATCGCAGCGACCTGGCAAATACGTATGCATCGGAGTTTACTTCAGTGGAGTTCTCCATACAGTACAGTTGTTTGCAGTACACTTTTTTAGTAAGCCTATGTCCTTGAGCTTTTTATAATTAACAGTACCGTAATTTAGTTACAGTATGCAATTAAAATTGTATTATGTACTTCTGTACTTTGAGTTCATTTTCTTGTACGTTGTGTATAAAATAGACGTTTTTATATCAAGAAACTATTTTCTTTTTCCCGCCTCTTAAGTTAAAGTTAAAAATGATTTTGCATACTTTTCCCTGGGCTCTGTTCGGTTTATCCGGATTTTCGGATTAGCGGGGTCCTACTGTAATTTAAAAATATCACAAAATTACTTTACTTCACCCGATACCAAGAAACGATTGTTGTATTTGCGGTGGACGTTCCACATCAAATAAGATTTCGTGAAGGAAGGAAAACAAGCCTCTGAAAGCCGAAATACTTGTTAAGAGAAGAGAACGTTGTCCGGTGCAGGTGTTTTGCGTACATAGATGGAAGTGCTAAAGTTTGCATGAGTTCGCGTAGTTTCACGCTTAATTCAGAAGGAGAGTGACCCTCCACACACCTTTCTAACGGTACGTTCGCAGTATAAACAATGTAACCGAGGGAAAATTCATTCTACTGAAACAATGAAAAGAAACACGTGTTATTTAAAACAGTTTTTTTTATATTGTCTCAAGTGAAATACAGTACTCTGTTGGCATTTACTTTTTTATCGTGTTAAATATTAAATATGGTGATATAGTTCCCCCCTTTGACTTTATCATTGAAACTTGACTCAGTTATACTTCAGTCAGAATGACAAGGTCCCATAAACTCAATTTCAAATCACATTGTAAACCAGGGATTATACCAGACCACTGTAATGGGGGTATCACCCACCCAAATTCTCAAACACACACACACACTGCGATTAAATATCGATAGAAAACCAGGCCAAACTTTCTGACTCCTCCAACTGAAAATTCTGGCAGAATTCCTGTCTGTACCTGTTTCGGTTCAGTTGTTAGTCTGCATAATAGGCGGACGAACAGACAGATAAAATACAATTGAAAGATGACTACAAAATATTTCAGTTCGCTAACAATTGGTCGCTACCGTGACCGTTATTCACCTGTTTTTTTCTCTATGCTTTTCTGTTTAGTATTAGACTCGTCCCCGATTTTCGGGAATAGTCCCTGAAATAACATTTGCATCCCCGGCTGTTTCTATCCCCGATTTCTAGATAATGCTAACTAGCAATAGTAATGACTCAACCCGCAAGAAATATTTTTGTCAGCAAAACTCAGTTCCACGGAGAAAAATACATACCAGACAACTACTGGCCGCCAAATATCAAACTTTGAAACTTGTTTAGCAAAATCGGAACCTTTTTATGTAAAATTTTCGGATTTTTTTTTTTGGGGGGGGGGGGGTATTTATGTTTCTTCGTCAAAATTTAGATATGGGGTTGGAATATCAAGCTCTACGTAACGATACTGGAGAAAATAATTAGTGTCGAAGGATAGATGGCAGAGCAAATATTTAAACTCGTTTGTCCACTTCCAGTCTAATCCTATGTGGACCAAATTTTCAGTTTTAATTCAGTTTGATACGCTTCTTATCGCTGTGCGGCCTGTTTTTGTTTGTTTAAGTCTTAATTCCTTAGTTATTCATATAATAGCATACCGTACTCTGCATATAATAGAAAATATCCTGCAAATAATATTTACGTTATTTTCCAGAATAAGACATAAATAAAAAACGGGGCGCACAGCGATATCAAGCGTTAAAAACTGAGTTAGAACCGAAAATTTGGTCCATATTGGTTTAGACCATTGGTTCTCAAAGTGTGCTCCGCGTAGCCGTGGGGCTTCGCGAAGGCTCCACGAGGCCCCTTGACACTGTCCGTGAGAAAGTCCTGGTATCAACAACAAAGATTTCCAAATAATCGTTGAACTTCTTCCCTTTCGCCATGGAGTGACTGTACACTCTCTACATATTTCCTGCAATTCACGAACTAATGGTACTCAGCGACTGGTATGCGAACAAAATTTTTCACATTGTACATAAAACAGTGCCTAGCGAAGTAGGTTGGGGGGGCTCCGCATACTAGTATTTGGGTTAAAAGGGTTCCGTGGCCAAAACAATTTGAGAACCACTGGTTTATACTGAAAGTGGATAAACGAGATTAAGGTCCTCTCCGCTCCCTGGTTTCATATAGTCATGAAATTTTCAATGGCATCAGTCAGTCCAGTATCGCTTTTAGATGCCATTGAGTTGGAACTTCGGGAACTTGTATGTTTGAGTTCCACCTGTTGACAAATTTTGATGCCAGTTGCGGGATTTGTTTAAGGGGTTGTCCCAAAAAATGTTTCGCAGAGTAAAGTAGACATTCTTACTTACGTTTCCGTTTTCTTATTCTATTTAGCAAAAAAAAAAAAAAAAATTCTAACTTAGTAGATTAATTTTGATTTATGACTTTCTGATTTGTTTGAATACGAATTTCATTTTTTATTTAAAACAGCCGTAAAAATTATTTAAAATTACAAAGTTTACTTAAACATGTTATAGGTATTGTGTAGTTGTTCTCACAGTATGTGTTATAATATTTTGAAGATCAAAGAAAAATTTCGTCAAAAGACTTTTAACTCGTATAAGAAACCTGTTTGGTTAACTTCGTGAAGTGCACGTGCTTTGCTTATATAATGTCTTTTAACTCCTCCATGAAGTGTTAAGAAATATATAATAAATAGTGTTTCTCTACAGATACATTTTGTTTTCTCTTATACATAGCATAGTCTAAAGAAAATAATACTCTCTGCGTAATACTTCCATTTGAGTGTGCCACTGTATCATCTCTTTTAGTACTAACTCAAGGATAAACCGCGTGGAATGTGTGGTACAAATGGCGTTCTGATTTCGAAGTCCGTATAGGCGTATCACTTCTAATTGCTTTCGTACTGCAGTAAGACAATAAATATGAGTGACCGGTTGAACAGCAAAAACCCAGTGGTCGGAGCTCAGTTGGTAGTGCATTGGCTTCACATTTGGAAGGTCCTAAGATCCATCCCGGCCATCGTGATTTAGGTTTTTCAAGTTTATTTCCTCAGTCACACCAGATTATAGCATGAATCAACTTGAAACTTTACTTTGGCAGACTCCGTGGGCGGGGGTAAAAGTAAGGGTGTAAGTAGAGTTTTGCAAGTTTTCAATTGATTTTTAACAGTAAATAATAATAATAATAAAAAAAAAAGTTGAGGCGTACTGAACAATTTGGAGGTGTGACACTGAGGTGGTCTGACAAAAGCCTTGTTCCCACATTTTATCTCCACTTTTTCCGGTACTATCCCAGCATTCGCCTAGTGACACTGATGAAAGATGTGATAAACCTCAGTCAAGATTGCCGGCAGCAGGAAGAGTATCTGGCTTCATCCCTAGTACTACTCCGAAGCCTGTGGTTATAACCACTAGACCACGGTAGCTAAGTTTCAGATTTTAACGGCAGCGCATCGTTTTGACGTTTTTTATAGTCGGTCTCGGAGGTTGTGAAGCCTGACGCGTAACGCTAGTGTCTAACAGTTTTGGGTTCGAAACCTGGCTGGGGCATGGAGTTGTGTGTTTTAAAGCGTTGAAACTCATATACTTGGAACAGGTCGAAGACAACTGCTATTAAAATAGATTAAACAGAAACGTTTATCAAAGTTTTTCTATCATTGTGGCTAATTGTAGATTTCAGCCAGAGGAGGGGGGGTAATACATAAATTTAACGCTGATAGTATCAGTTGGAAGTCTCGAGCTCTACGTAACGATAACTGGAGTGACTACGCCAGAGCAAATATTTAATTAAACTCATTTGTCTACTTCCAGTCTAATCCAATGTGGACCAAATTTTCAGTTCTAACTCAGTTTTATACGCTTCTTAACGCTGTTTTTTGATCTTTTTTAAAATTTAAGTCTTAGTTCTTGAGTCATTCATATAATAATATATCGTACTATGCATATAGAAAATACTGCAAAATAATATTTACGTTCTTTTTTCAAGAATTAAGATATAAATTAAAAACGGACCGCAAAGCGATATCAAGTGTAAAAAAAACTGAGTTAGAGCTGAAAATTTGGTCCATATTGGTTTATACTGGAAATGGACAAGCGAAATTAAGTGTTCTCTCCGCTCCCTCCTTTCATATATTCATGAAATTTTCAATAGCAGCACTCAGTCCAGTATCGCTTATAGATAGAGGTCATTGGTTGGAAGATTCCATGCCATCGAACAATTAATATTACGTACGAAAGCTAAAAAGTTCGAGCGAATACTGTAAAGGGTCCGTTACTAGCGATTGAAGGTGATAGGAAATCCAAAGAAGCTAATTTGAAGTGAAAATAACAATTTATCACAGCAATTACAGCACTTCTAATTGTACTTCGTGATTTCGAAGCAATTTTGTTAAAGAATTAAAAAAAATATATATCGATCATAAAACTTTCAATGAACGCCTAACCTAACGAGTATCGAGCTTATACTAAGCATGCCAGGCAACCAATGAGTTTTAATGGACGGGTATGCCATACCCATTGACCTCTTTCTAAAATCGATACTGGACTGATCGATGCTATTTAATGAATATATGAAGCCAGGGAGCGGAAGAAACTGTCAGTCTCGATCGTCCACTTACAGTTAAAACCAATAGGGACCAAATTTTCAGTTATAAGTTATTTACGTTTGTTGTCGCTGTGTGGCCCATTTTTATTTATGTCTGAATTCTTGCAAAGAAAAACGTAAACAGTTATATGCACAGTCCTGCACATGTGCGTAACTCAAGATTTTAAGACATAAATAAAAGCGGATCGCACAGTGATAACAAGTGTAAAAAAATGAGTTACGGCTGCTTTTCTTGCAAACCTGCGTTGCTTGCTTTGATTGCGATTTGGGTGAGTAACCAATTAAAACACGTTTTATTGGGTGATCAGAGTGTATCATGTGTTTCAATTGGCTACTCATGGAAATCGCAAGCAAAGTAAGCAACGCAAGCTTTCAAGAAAATCATCCCTTAGAACTGAAACGTCGGTCCATATTGGTGTAAACTACATGTGGACGATGGAAGTTAAATGTTTGTCTATCTTTCAACATTTTATCCGATCACTCCAGTATCGTTACGTAGAGCTCAGTAGATATAATTGATACTGCATTTATATCTTAGTTTTCAACATGCATTGAACTTAATAATTCGAACATAACCCTCTGTGCTAATGACCCTATTAGGGCTGATCTTCATGAAAGCTTGCGTTGCATGCTTTGCTTGTGATTTGGGTGAATAGCCAATTGAAACACGTGCTACGTTACAATAAAACACATGTTTCAATTGGGTACTCACCCAAATCACAAGCAAAGCGTGCAACGCAAGCTTTCATGAAAATCAGTCCTTAGGATTTGAACTAGGAACTACAAGTATCGCAAGTCAAGATACGATTCTCCTGAACTATGTAACTGAAAAGGTATCTACAAGTTCGTTATCAAATCAACTATTTTCGTTTAGAAAGTAATGCTACACATTGAAGCGACGTGGAGAGTTTGTGAGTGGTTTAATATATGTGTGCAGGTGGACAAAGTGACGTGTTCACTTCGCAATCATGTTCTCACGGAGAGAAGGAGAAAGAGAGAGAGAGGGAGGATCTCATGAACGAATCAAACCAAAAATGGGGGGCTTCGTGGTGTGGCAGAGTGACTCAAAGATTGTCTTTTCTTTTATGCAGGCTGTCCTCTAGATCGCAAGACAAGTTAAGACAAAACTATTCGTTAATCCAATCCAAAAGTAGGTCGGAGTTGTATCATGAACACTTCGTATTCAACACATTTCCACCCTTACACCCCAAACGTTAAGATCGTCAAGGAAGAAAAATTAATACTAGAAAAGTGCAGTTTAATTTTTTATGTAGTACAAGTAGTGGCGCTAAACATCACTAGGCGACTCGCAGTTAGACGAGAGGTTAGCACGCTCGCTTTCTTTTCCCGTGGTCACTGGTTCAAGTCAGAGCTGAAACGGGTCACCGGGTCTATGCTTGGGACTCGGCCAGACACGGTGGCCCGATTTTAACTCGGTAACCCGAAAGGCAGACCAGTTTTATACACTGTTGAGTTTGAACAGTGTTCCTTTCACAGGGTGACAGGGGTTTTACCTCCAGAACACAACGAATTCCTAACCGAAATTTATCAATATCGGTTCCAACACTCCGGTCAATATTGGGTCAATTGGGGCAGGTTTCGAACCGAGTCACCTGTATTGGGATCAGGCCAGGTCACCAAAAGTGACCCGGTTTCAGTTCTGGTTCAAGTCCAGCGGTCGGCAGCCCTCTTTAGCAAAAGCTGTCCGTAGAAGCTTCGCCAGCTTTTTCAAGATTGTAATAATAATTAACGCAACCAAAATTAGGTGGCTTATCTGATTTCGTTTGATTTGGTGTTGGGTGGTGAACGCAACGATTCCTATTCTTACATTTTCCTGCCTTCTGTACATGGATTCAGTTACTTGTTTCTAAGTTATTTCATATGGGCTCAACAGTTCCCATGTAAATCAATGGTCATATCAGGATGGCGGGGGTGATCTAAACCGTTAAATTTCAAACATTGACTAAATATCATCCATTGTCTTAAAGAAACTGAGCGATAAGTGGAATAAGAAGCCTCGGAAGATGCCGTACTTTGAGATTTAATCCTGAATCTCACCTGAGAAGCAGATATACCCGCATACTGAGATATTCTTCCGCTTTGATGATGTGCTATTCGGAAGACAGAAGTCTCTTATTGAACATTAGGTCCTGTCCTCTTAGTACCCTTGTTGGGCCAATTAAAATACAATAATGACGTCACGATTGCATAAAAAATTACGCGAAAGAATTTTAAAAGCTCCCCAACAACAACAGCAGCAGAAGCAAAATACATGTTAGACACGGGTGTTAATGTAGAAGCTATTATGGTTGGTCAAGGGAAGATATCTTACATAAACTGTGTAATCATATCTTTCTGTTTATGGCGGTGGTTCGTAGCCCATAAGCTCTTCCACAACACTCATAAACACAAATCAAGGTTTATTGTCAATAATAAAAATTCTGTCTTCTCTGAAGTGGGGTGGAGTAGTGGGTAATAACAGGCTTTTTCTTTCGTACTCGGCGTCGCCATGACAGCGCCACGATTTAGAATATTACTATGATGAACAGTGCGTTTAGTTTTTTTTAAATACAAGACGATACAAGATGATGATTTTGATCATGGTAATGACTGATGCTGTAGCTTCTTTTTTTTTCCTTCCTTGTTGATGTTTGCGCTTTCAAGATGTTACTATAATAATTTTCTGCATTTGGAGGCTTAAATTTATGACCATATCTATTAAAACACGAAATTTTCCCCTTAATTGCTAGTAGAAAGGAGTTATTAAAAATTTACCTGTTTGATTTTTTAAAAATATTTTTTTCTTCTTTGTGCTTTAACTAATCATTGTTTCCATTTAAGTTCAGAATTATTGACTGTTTTCTTTTAAATCACACGAAAAAAAAAATGCTAACAAATTATACGATCCTCGTAAAAGTTATAAAAATGAAAGTTGTAAGAATTGAATTTTTAAATATAGGATACAGTATCATAAAACTAAACGTATACATACAGTATTAAATGAACAAGGTAAGTTGAGTTAAATTTGTCTTATTGCGTTGCGCATCACCGCAATTCACTATGTGAGTTTTAGCAAATGGGACAGAACCTTCATAAGTAATTTAGCGTTCTCCTCTGTTTCAGGTCTTTCGTTTTCCAAATCGTCTTTATATACGACTTGGCATTCTAGTTTGGATAATAAGTTGTCTAGCGACATTTCACATTCAGTATTGTATACAATAATAGTACATCTTACTATAACTTTTCATTCAGTGGACTGTAGACAGAAGTAGGCTGGATGTGAACACTTAGTTTGCAGTACTTAAAGTTTGATTCTTTTTTAAATTTTGAATTTATTTTAAGGCCTTTAGACAATAGACATCCGAGACTCAGGCCGGGAGAGGGTGCGGAAGAGGATTCTGAAAGGTCATGGCCTATTTTCTATGTACCTTCCCAGTATTTGCTTGATGTGACTGAGGAAAAAAACTGGAAAATATCAGTCAGGATGGTCGGCCTCTGGGATCGATCCCAGGACGTCCCGAATGCTAAATCAATGCTCTACCACTGAGCCACGCAATACCTCAAGTGTTGTATACTTAATTATATTATGGATTGTGTGGACTTCTGCAAATATGTCGTCTTTGGCTCAGATCATTAGGAACTACTACTTCTGCGTCAAAATAGTGTTGCCCGCGAGATGAGACGAGACAGAAATGTCTATCGAAAACGAGATGAGATAGAATTTTTGTAATATACAATATGTCTTTTCGAGACTAAACACTTTCTGCACAAGACATTTTCGAGACGAGGCAGGCTGAGTCTTGTCTCGTGAGCAACAGTATGCTTCAACCACAAGTTCACAAAAAGTTCAGTGTGTTTATTAATAATTGTGGCAAATGTATTATCGTACAATAAGAGTTATTCAGTTGTTTTTGTTGAATATTCAGTGTGCCAATTTACAGATGTAAATTTCAAACGAGATGGCCCGAATATTTAAAGAAGATATTTGGTCAGCCTAACTGGGATTGAAGAATGAATTTCTAATGATGAATCCCTCTTCTATGTGACATTCTGGGAGCACTGTAGTATTTTTCGAAGACATTTTCTCACCTACGTCAGCGCGTCTTACTCCAAAAACATAGTACCTTTGAACTACCAATGTTTTGGCCAATTATTATTACTAATCACGTGTTTCTATTTGATAACTATTTATGACGCATACAGCAGGAAACAACATCTTACAGCAACAGACGAAACTGAAGCATGAAACTAACGTTTCCAATTTAACTTTGAAGTGACAACAAGTGCAACTTGAATACACAGTGAGTAGTGCATTTCTCCCGATACCAGATCTTCCCCGAAATGACTCTAATTGATTGTCAAGTTTCTCTTAGAGGAACGTATATTCACAGATGACGGTACACACATCCATACATGCGTCTTGAATGTAACTTTCCTTTTTTTTTCTTCACCTCAAATGGATAAGTTGGCATTGCATTTATTTATTCGAAGGCATTCACTCAAGTTATCCATGAATCGTGGGAAAAGAAGAGAGGAATTCTCTTCAATGAAAAAGATGAGTTTCTTCATTCACAGTTCTCTCTCACCCCCCCCCCCCCCCCTCTCACACACACACAAGGCGAGAGAGATTCCCTCTAGAACGGAGAATCTTCTTCATACGATCAGCTGGTGAAAGATAGCTTCAGTAAGGTGTTGCCTGGGTACAGTTAACTTGAAAATTAATTAGTGTTGCCAAGCGTAAACGATCAAAATTAGTTAAACTAAGCTTGAAAAGTTGCTAAAATCTTATATTACGAATGGAAAACTTTATCATTTTCATGGCAAGATCAGATATAGAAAGTGGCTAAAACCCTATATCAACAATAGATATAGATTCTGATTTTTGGTGTCTAAATTAATTCCAAATTACCTAGATTTAGCTATAAAGTGGTCTGGTTGGCATCACTGAAATTAACAAAAGTGATAGAGAGAGGCTGGCGGGAAGGAGGGAATGTAATGCAACTGTCAGAAGAATGATGCGTCTTCTTTTGCTTGAATTTTTTTTTTTCCTTCTGATACGAAAAGTATGTAAGACTTTCACAGAAGAAGTGAGATTCTTTTTTGTGTTGTTTGTGTTGTTATAGAGTAAGTTGGAAAACAAAGAATGCGTTGCCACCCACTTACACGTATTCAAGGATTCAAGAGATGATGTTAGTTTCTTACGTAAGATTCTAGTGGAAAAGTTCGGTCAGGATGGATCGTCGGATTCTTTTGTCAATGAGTGGTAAAAACGTTCCATTTCTTTAGACACACGTATCTGGGGTTGATTTTATCTGTGATAGTTGTACAGTATTGTAGAGTATGTGGTGACATCAGCTTTTGCCTATTCAAGATTCGCCTAATAACCTCTGGCAATGGAATTTACATATGTAAACTCAAGAGAAAATGTAGGCGAATCTTGATTTCAAGATTCGCCTTTCAAGATTTGCCTAATGCGAAATTATGTTGGTAGTACTGATAAGAAATACCAGAAAAAATTGTAGTTTCTAGATTAAAAATATATTTGAAAAGTACATATCAAAACAGTGTAAATACAATTACAGTATATGACTAGATCGTATATGGGGACATCGAGCTGTGATAATGTTACATGATGTTACAAAATGTGTTTCAGAAAACATAAAATAAAACTAAAAAAAAATCATTAGGCACTGCATCAGCGTATTGTATTATGTCTTCTTCTTGTGATTCTTTAGAGTTCCATAATACTTCACTTTCCTTGATTTAGCGACGTGCCCCATCTAGGGTTGATACATTGTCATTTCATTTTCTGCTTGTTCCTGTTTCAAAAGATCTATAAATCTGTATAGGTTCAGGTGTGGATTGCCTGCTTTCTTGTTCATTTTGGAGTGCCATGCTTTAGCCCGATTTGTCGTCCTGTTTCCATTGTTATCGTACTGATTCCACCATTTTCTGCAAGAAAGAAATGAAATACCATTGACAACAGGATTCTTCGAAATAGTGAACCGAAACAAATATAGGTACACTGACAGCAGTTAACGACTTTTACACATGCAAAGGAACTATTCTGGAAAACCATTTGCATTTAAAAAAAAAAAAAACGATCATACTAATTCCGTTTGGTTCAGATTGATCTAGAAACATGAATTTGTACAAAAATAATCCAGGATGCAGGTCTTTTACATCCGAGAAATAATCGTTACAGTTAATATGGAATAATACTTTTAGAAAAGTTAGGAAATATTACTTACAGAGGATAATGCGCCTCATTCTCTTCCAGCCATGTCTCAACCATGTAGTCATCATGGAAGTCTGGAGCCTGTTTGGACGTCCGGTGCGTTTTCCAATGTATGACTGAAAACATCGGATACTCTGTCTTCTGGAACAAGAGGTAGTGCAGCAGCTCTTTTGATCCACTTCCTGACATTTTCATCTTCTCGATACAGTTTGAATTAATCTTATTCCTTGAACCTTTCTCCAGATGCTCTGAGAATAGTGAAAGTAACATCCTTGGATTTTTTTTTGAGTTTGGAAACTAAAAATTGAAACGCAGTTGACAGCTGACTTTTCAAAATCGATTGTCACCTTTTGTGGATTCCATTGCAATCCTTTCTTATTAATGACTTCCAGAATTATGGAGAACATACGACGGTACGTTGTTTCTCTTGTCGAAGGAAGAAGACAGTAAAGAAGTGGAAAATACTTCCCTAAATATTCACTACGTATTGTGTATAACTGTGCGAAAATCAATGGGACAATTTTAACAGTTCTATCCATTACAATCTATTTACTTGAAGAGAGTTTCCGAAGATTATCGCCTGTACCGAACACCTGAAAAGAGATAAAATAATGATTCTACTTAATGCTAATGATGCCGTAGAAGAAAGAAGAAAGGAGTAATAAAATTTATAGTCTATGTATAATTCCAGATACAACGTTGGTGATTTTACACTGAAACATGTAACATCAGTAACAGCAAGAAAAGCATAAACAATAAACAAAATATAACAGTAATGCAAAAAAGTAGTTTGATGCTATATTTAGTGTTTTCATAATAGCTTCGTTACTTGAAATAAGCTCTGGAACTCTGTGACGAACAATGGCTAAAAAGAAGTTGAAAAAAGTAGTTTGGTAAGATGTGTAGGACAGGCCATAGACAAAATATGCGAACAGTGTTCTACTACAGGAGAAACCAAGGCCTTGTAATAAGTAGCAGGCACCATCAAATTTTGAATTTCTGTACATCCGTAGAACATTCCTAACATTCGGATATATGTTTTTGCAACAGTATCAATATATCCACTAAAACTAAGCTTGTCAGCAAATATAACACCAAGATCAGTATGTGTTGAACAATTATATCACCAAATGTAGTCTTGTTTAATACGATTTTTCTTGAGAGAAAACTTATAACAGTGTATTGTAATTTGTTTCAGTATACTTACAGTAATCAAATTTCCCTGGTCTTTATCCTCAGCTAATGTAAACAGTTCTTCATTGAGCGTTTCCTTCCAACGGCCATCTAATAGCAAATCTCCTGTACCAGGACTACCAACTTATGGAGCTAAAACCAAGTTTTTTTGAAATCAACTTTCGCCTAATAAGAAAATCAACTCTGCGTCATCATTTTGATTGACGTTTTCATAGCTAGGAGGTATTAGGCGAATCTTGAATAGGCGAAACTTGAAGCTAGTTAGCAAGATGGTGTAGGGGTAACGCGCGTGACTTATAGAGTATCTAGAAACTAGAATAATATCGGACGAGTGCGCCTGCACAGCTCTCTCGCGAGTGATACGTCACAAGAACTTTGCAAATAAAACTCCCAAAGCATTGTTTTGAACCAGCTATCGTAGCTACATGATTAAGACATTGGCTTATGGAGTAGTAGACCCGGGTTCGGAACTCAGCGGAGTGAAGTTTTTTTCTTTCAAAAAACACTTTTCATATTCAAATCTATTTTTAATTTCTTTCTAATCAAGAGTTAGGTTAGGTTAGAAAGTCAGGTTCGGTTCTTTTATTTATAGGCGGTGCAACTAACTGTTTTCTCTTTTACTTCGACGCAACGCTGATAGATGGCTCTGTAACGAAGTTAAAATATTCCATGCTGTAGACGAACGTTGATAGTTACGCCTACGATGATTTCTCTACGATCTCAGTTAGTACTTGTGACGACTTCAGCTACAATCAGTTTACAACGAAACACTACGATTTCAGCCACTACAATATAACAATTCCACTACGGAACGCTACGATTTTAACTATAATATGTACAATGTTAAAAAAAATTTAGACATTGCTAGGAATTCCCAATAAAGTTCTCCTGAATGTTTTTTCATTGAAACCTAGGTAAACCCAGAGACTTTTTGTGTGATGAGAGGGATATTTTCATTTTAGTTCTTTGCGTAGGGCGAAGAATGAGAAAAAAATATTTATTATCATAATTGTGCAAGCACTTCTCAGCATCAAGTGTTTTCTTCTGCCATCTTGATAACTTATTTTAGGAAAATATTCTCAGTAAATGCAGATTCCGATCTTTAATTGACAAATAGAAATGTGATTAAAATGTGGCGAAAGTCGTGAGAGTCTTCGGTGTTCAGGCAACACACTTCTGACACTGTTTTGATATAGTTTTATCTTATTATTGGCGGTTTAGTCCAGTCGGTAAGATGCTGGACTTTTTAAGTTTTAACTGAAACACTCGTGTTCAAATCTCGCTTCTCGTTTCTTTTTCTCTCAAATCCCTGAAAATTGAATGATGGTTTGTTTTTATTCGTCAGTTTACTGGAAATTTCCAGGCATCTAGGATTGTCCACGAATGTTTCGTAATATTTTTCACAGTGTACTACGATTGCAGATACAATGGTTTCGCTACGATACTTACGATTAATTCAGCTATAATCTTTTTCACTAGGAAACACTACGATTAACTAATTTCAGTTACAATGATTTCGCTACGATGCATTCGAAATGTAGATCTAGAAAAGACGCAGCAATAACTGGATATTATAAATGGGAGGTAATAAGGAAGTACTGCATGAAATTCAGTAAGAGAATGATGGGAGCAATAAAGAAGAAATGAAATTAATTAGAATATTTTTTTACATTGAAATTGTACGTTAAATTGTCGGTTTGGGTGAAATAAAGAAAGGAAGAGGAAGAAACATAATAGAACATATTGATTACACCAGAAATTCCACACTTCAATAAAAAGAGAGGGCAAAATATTCGACGAATGGCTTTATATAATCTTACTTTAGAGACGCAGCGAGTATGGCAAAAATAATATGCAGAGGTTCCTTTTTCAAGATCTGTTCTCTGATTCTTTTGCTACTGTTTGTTCTTCGATCTCAGTGATTGGAAATTTACTTAACTATTCACTAGAACTAATTAATAAGAGACATGTCGTCAATGAATTGTTATTTTCATATGGAACTGATAAACGAAATTCACTTAGACTATTTGATATGTAAACAGTTCAGGGTTTCCGTCAGAATTTTCAGTTTGGGAGGGCGGTGTATAGTCAAAACTGGAACGGTGTAAGTAGAGTTTTGCACGGTTTCTATAGATTTTTCAACGCAAATTTTTTTAAGTTGGGGGATGTTGTCGAGAATTTGGGGGGTGACACCCCCACAGGGTAAGGGTCTGGCGGAATCACTTAAACCATTTCAACTAGAAGCTAACGAGACCTCTACTAATATAAATAACAATGTAAAAATGTTAATGTTTAAAATATCTGTACATTCGACCGACAAACACCACAGGTGAATCCCTGATATCAAAAACAAGAGAAAGCTTACCTTTATTTATCGAATTTTGTTACACATTGTTTTCGAGATATCGATTTGTTACAATGGCAAAAATGTAAACAATATTTTTATCGATAAATCGCAAAAGAACTAGAATTTAGTTTTGGGAGTTGATTTATATCAATAGGCTATGTGTTAGAAGTTAGTACGTTGTCAGTGTTGCCAATCTAATATATATTTGTATGTTTTCAAATAGCACTACGCCGGTTTCTTAGATATTTTGTATCATCTAATGACCTTAAAGATCATATGTGAAACATGTAATACAGTGTTGCAAACTACAACGTTGAAATTGAACAGTTCTCCTCTTATTTGTCATTGTATGCAAAACTGCTTGTTGTGCCTCATATAATATTTATCAACACTAAGGAGATACCAAATATTCTAATAAACCGATGTAGTGCCATTTTTTTTTACAAAAAAAAACACTTCAGATTGGCAACAATGACAATCCAGTGACATCCCATTGTAACATCTAACAAATACCCAATTGATTAATGCAAATCAACTGACAAGAACTAAGATTTACTTTCATTAATCTCTAATCATTTGTCGAGAAGAAATCGATTTAGGACTCTCCAAGTTGGAAACCCTGTAACTGGAATCATTTTTGTTACACCCTGTATATATATATATATATATATATATATATA